>JAQBSW010005774.1:0-54452 GCA_029291075.1 Eudiplozoon nipponicum | reverse complement strand
TGGAAGGAACTTGCGATAATAGTTTAGTATTCCCAGGATTTTCTACAAATCGCTCAAAGTCCTTGGTGACTTGATATTCTTGATTGAATTCGTCTTTGACGGCAACGGTTGAATACCTTGGGCCGTGATACGATGCCCTAAGAAGTCGACAGATGAAGTTGCAATCTGCGTCTTGTCACAGTTGATCTTGAGTCCGTGGTTGGATAAGCGCGAGAGGATATTTCGTAGATGTTTCGCATGAGATTCTAGATCTGGACTGAATACCATAATGTCATCGAGATATGACATACAATAAGCAGAGTCGTCGCGAAGTATGTTGTCTATGAATCTTTGAAATGTCTGAGTAGCACACTTGAGTCCAAAAGGCATGTAAAGATATTCAAAAAGGCCAAATGGAGTGATGACTGCAGTTTTCTCGATATCCTCTGTTGCTACCGGTATGTGATGGTACGCTTGTCTGAGGTCAATCACTGAGAAGAAATTGCTGCCGTTGAGTTTTTCAAGTAAAGTGTTGATATTTGGAATAGGATATGTATCAGATTTTGTCACTGAATTTAGCTTACGGTAGTCTCCACAGGCTCTGTACGATCCGTTTGATTTTGAGGCTAAGTGCAGTGGTGACGCCCATGAACTTTTCGATGGTCTGATGATTCCCTCTTCCAAAAGCCTTGAGAATTCTTCTTCGGCAGCTTGCAGCTTAGCAGGAGCCAGTGGTCGCTTTTTGAGTGCAATAGGTTGTCCTTCTGTGACGATATGATGCATCGTGTTGGAGACTCGTAGCTCTGACTTGTTAAGATCGAAAGGCGATTTGTATTTTCGAAGAGCTGCTGATATCTCTGCTGAATGATGCACTGGGGTTGGCTGAATGACCTGTAACTCCAAACGCTCGGAGGCAAGTGTCCAAAATTTTGCTCAATTCCTGTGGAGGGGTCGATGATCTTTTGATTGGCAAGATCAACAATGAGCCGAAATTTTAGAAGGAAATCAAGGCCTATTATATTATGTGAGACCTTTGCAATGATGAAGTTGTGGGAAAATTCACGTCGTAGACCTATGTTGAGTGTGCGGTATTGGCAGCCATAAGTTGGTATGGGCTCGCCTGTAGCTGTTGCGAGAAGAACGCCTAGCGACATCTCGGCCATTGAATCACCTTTGAGAACTGAGACTGCCGCACCTGTGTCTACGATGAACTCTTCGCCAGTTTTGAAATCAAGAAGGTGCAGAAGTTCGTTGGGCTGTTTGGCCGGGTCATGCAAACAAGTAGGCTGGTGATTGCGACCGGCATTGTCTGTTTGGTTCTCTATGTGAAAAATTCGGCGTGGACGAATAGAGTCGACAGGGATGTCGGATTGTAGTTGGCTTCTTCCCTGTAGCGCCGTTGATGCTGTTGATGTGCAGAAAGTACGGTCTTCTACTTCCTGCGCCAGACGTTTCCCGATACTGATGCACCCTTGTGCCTGCGGTCTGTTGTCCTCTCCGTCAGCTGTGGAAATTGACACTCATTCGGAAATTCTTCGGAACAACAAAGACAAACTTGGCAAGCATAAAAAACTTCTGGTGGTTATAACACCAGTTCTTTGGAGCATATTTATTAAAGGATTGCGGAGATCTCGATCGCCGCCCACCATTATAATTTGACTTGGAAACGAATTTTGGTCGAGCATTCACTTGATTTATCTCGGATTTGGTAATGGCCAATCCTCCTAGAACTTTGGCCATGTTCGCCACTGTTCTCTCTAAAGAGGAGATTCTATCATCTTGCGGGGGTGAAAAAAAGGGATGATGGATTCACTTTGGATTCCAAAACCCTATATTCTAACTCACATCTCTGAGATAAGTGATCTATAGAGAGAGTGTTGGGGAGCTGTCTGGCAAAGAGTTTTAATGTTTGGGGAAGATTGTTAATAAAACAACCTTAGCCTCATGGTCAGAAATGTTGGTTTTATACCAACGTTTCCGTAATTCCCTCAGTATTTCAATGGGGCCAAGATTTGGCATATCTAACTGCGCATATTTGTTTATTATCTGCTCAGTCTCTGTGGGTCCAAGCAAGGATTCTACCTCGTTTTGTAGGCCCAAAATGGGATTAGGTAGCTTCCTAATGGCCTCAAACTTAGGATAAATCCGTCGCTGCAATTCAGAAGGTAGTTTAGCAAAAACCTTCGACAGTTTTTGATGACTGTCATAATCAGGAAACGGGGAGAAAGCGGAGTCTACGCGCATAAAGAATAGCTCACTATCTCCATCCCAAACAGGAACATCAATATCTAAAATTGGACCTGACATTTTAACAATCTTACGGGATTTTAAAAGCATAAATTTATAAGCAATAGGAAAATGTATACTTTAACGAAACGCTTACCCACAAACAGCTTCCACAGTTGAATGAGCGCAGAAAAAAAGCACGAATTATCTTCTTCCAAAAATCCGCAATTGAGTCTGTCGAGTACGTACGGTGCCGTTTTGTACGTAGGAAAGATGAACAGAGGCACCGTTGGCCTTTGATGCCAATGTATTATTATTTTCCACAGTTGAATGAGCGCAGAACAGTAACTGCTTCTCAAAATTGAAATTATCCGCAATTTAGCCTGTCCAGTACGTACGGTGCCGTTTTGTACGTAGGAAAGACGAACAGATGCCCCGTATTATTATTATTATTATACCCCCCAAAAAAAATTCACCACAAATCCACGAATATATACCCAACAGAATTCTCAGAAAACCACGATCAGGGTAAAGAAAACACAAATGTCAATCTATTTATCCCAAATAAATGGAAAAGGAAGTCAATTTTATTTAGACCAAAAAAAATCAGAACAATCAATATCCTGGCGCGGTCGCCAGTTTTGGAAACGCCCCGGCTTCAAGTAAATGCCGTACGACGTTACAAACTCGGTTAAGTTGCTCTGAATAGAGATTAGTTATTGATATGGGGGCCCTTAAGAGGGCCTGGTAATGCGTTCTCTTGAAGTCTTCAGAGTTTGAAGATGTCCTAGAGCCTGGAGGGGAATCTGGTTGAGTTGTTGCTCCCGTGGTTGAGCTGTACTCACGATGTGGATGGCCTCCTGCAGGTTCTGTACTTAATTGGCTCGTCTCTTCGGTATACCGCAACAAGATGAGTCACGGATGTAGTTAGTTGTTGGTGAAACTATCAAATCACCAGCGTAGGTATTGATAGCCGACAGAACGCACACGCGTGAAGCAGGTAGAATGCAAATTCCACAACTGACTTGCATGGTAAATTGCCGTGCTTAAATAGCATGCCATGCCTACTTGCACACTATTGGTTAAAACGGCAAGTTTCGCTTTTTTCTCATTGGTGCAACGTAAATAAAATTTAATTTAATTTACGCAATATGTCGGCCATTAATTTGTGTCGTTACAAAACTAATGGTAAATAAAACAGAAAAATTTACCATAAACCAACCTGGTCTGCATAGTATTTGCATTATAGCAGTTTTGTGCCTTTTCAATATAAATTATCAACAGTTCATGGCTGCTTTTCAAGAATTGACAGGTCGGTTAGTCAAGATTCAAAAGAAAACAAATATAATAAAGCAATTAACGATTTTATGTATAATGGCTATCCTAGACAATTAATTGTATCCATTACTAAAAGAGGAATTAAACAGAAACAGACGTATTACGGACCAGAAAAGAAAACAGTCTATCTGAACATCCCGTTTAAGGTGGATGCAGTTTCGCGAATGACACAAAGGAAAGTTGAAGCAGCATTAGTACGCTAATTTAATGCAGCTAAATTACGAGTGTTATTTAGGGTACCACACTTGCATTTACCAGCCGTTAATGTCGACATAAAATATTATTTACCAATATACATGCGCGAATTGTCGATCAACTTACGTAGGCCGATCGACCAGACGGTTAATTACTCGAATGAGAGAACATTGTAACCTAAACGCCTGGTTTAAATCAAATGGTGATTACATGTCTGCAATTGCGAAACACATCGCCGAAACATCGCTTATATGTTCTCCAGACGTAGCATTCAAAGTAATTACTAAATGCAAAAACAAATGGGCGCTAACCACATACGAAGCCTTATGGATAAACAAATTGCAGCCGGATTTATGAGAGCAGAAGAAGCATGTTCAGGCATTGAGCTTGAACTGGATGTAACGCACACAATTGATTTGTTTCCGTTTTTTACACTCTTTCTACGTTTACATATTTCTATCATGTTTTGTTTTCCAATTTATATATAAAGATATGTTGATTAGTAGATACTTGAGGATGTAATGAGAAAGAAACTATTCTTTTATCTAATAAAATTTATTTTGTTTTTACAATATAGGAAGGGTATATTGAATTGTATATATATATATATATATATATATATATATATATATATATATATATATGCTATATATATATATATATAAATTTACAAAACATCCCAGGTTTTCAATTGACTATTTTGATGGTAACTAGACTGACTCTGTTTTACTCCTATTTCTTCTATGGTCTGATTAGTCAATGTATATGCGTATGTGTCTGTTTGTGTTTCTGTTTGCATGTGGGTGTATTACACTTTGTATAGCAAAGTGATGCCTAAGATATGGTAATTCTTGTATTGATAAATTAATAGCTAAATTACTGTTGTAATTCTAAGCTGTTACATATACAAATGTTTTGTCTCCAAGTGTCGTCTTTCGTTATGCCTTGTTCCTCAATTTTTTTCTGTCCCCTTGGGAACAGCACATATTGGTATGTAGTTTTTGTCGCTGTTAAGAATAGTTGTGTTACCGTATGTGCAGCTATATTTACTTCTTCATTTTGTTGCCAATCCGATTGTATGTATGCTAAGACTTGTCTAGTGGGTATTTGGATTTGCCTGCATTCAAATAAATTGTTGATTGGTTTTGTGATTCGTGGCAAAAACCCGACAATTCTTTCCTAGCATCCAGACTAGTCCAAGCACTCACTGGACCAGACTGAACAAAAATTTGATCGGATTGGCAACTAACCGAAGAGGAAAACACAGCTGCACATACGGTACTTCAACCATTGTTAACAACGACAGAAATTTATAAACAATATTAGTATTCATATAATCAAACGAAAATCGTTTGCGCGGGTGGTGATAACACAAACGCACACACATGAACACACAAATGACAAACGAAAACGAGCTACCATTTATATTACTATAATCAAGGTTGCGGTCTTAATATAAACACCTGACCCATTAATTACTTACATATGTCAGTATAAACTAAGAATTGTATAGTGTAGAAAAGGCAATTCATCAGGTAGACCGGTTTCGTCCTTATTGGGAACTCATCGTGTACTGGCCAGAATTTGCCGCGGACGGGGCTCGAATCTGGGCACGTCTGCTTCAGAACCTGGTGCTCTAACCACTGAGCCATCCTGCCGCACACTACACTGCACACGATTTTCAGTTATATACTAATTAATGTAACTTGGTTAGTCTGTATTTCCTTTAGGTGGAGCTCATATGGCATCCATTTAGACACAAAGTTCCAACTAACCATCTCCAATCTGTCATTACTGAACAGACAGCACACTACATGGGTAAGTGGTATTGAAATGAACATTTATATAATTAAACGCACGGGGGTCGCGCGAGCGGTGATAACATTTATTAAAATCAAGTTTGCGATCTTGATATGAGCACCTGACCCATTATTTACTAACATATGTCAGTATAAATTAAGAATTGCATTTTCTACACTATACAGTTCTTAGTTTATACCGACATATGTAAGTAATTAATGGGTAAGGTGGTTGTATCAAGATCTCAACCATGATTAGAATAAATAGGAGTATTCAAAATTTCAATCCGCGCACCCTTTGTTGGTATCTAGGGGACAGAACAAAATTGAGGAACAATGTGAAATGAAAGACGACACTGGGGGAAAAAATGATGTGTACACGTAACAGCCAACAACGCGAACAGTTGGTTAACTCTCAATCTATCATTACATTAATGACCAGAACTCAGACATCACTTTCCCGTACAAATATAAAGAATCCTAAACGCAAACATACACACACACACAGACATGCGCAACAAAATTTTTTTAGTGTGTTTATTTGGGTTTGATTTGGACTGTTTACATTTTCTTTGTTGATATTCAAAAATGGTGAAAAGGCGTCGGGACTTGTACTTGATATTAGCTTTGCCATTTGTGCAAATTTAAAAAATTGTATCATTTCCTTTCTACAAATTAAATCTACATTAAGAACTATCAATAAGAAATTCAATGTAAAATAACCAGATAGGAACGAAGTAATGCAATTTTTCTAACATGATAAACTAATCCGAGTCAAGTTGTTACACAGGTTTATAAAGTAGACGTTGCGAAAACTACAAGTAAGATTTGTTTGGAATTCTATTGACTTTTTAATAATAAAATTCCATGAATAATAAAGATTGTTTTGACAAATAAGTTTGAGAGCCATATCCCAGCATTCCACTACCCATCACGTAATAAAGTCAATTACATCACCAAAATTAAGAATTCTCTCCCTCTGTGGCAATGACTAAAAACTATGAAAACGCGTCAACACGTGACAATTACGGTAGTTGCTTTTATTCTGACTAGTGAATGTATTAATAGAGTAGATTTCCTTTTGGAAAATCTATTTATGTCATTGGGCAGATCAACTACGTTTCATTAGAAAATTGTTTTATATTAATTTCCTTTATATTTTAAACAAATTATGTTTAATTAGAGGAGCAAACATCTTGATCACAGACCGCAGTCCTCTTGGCTTTTTCAATTAATAATATGACGGAAAACAGACAAAGACCTTAAATATTTAAATAGATAAAATTAAAAGTAAATGTTTTTCATTATTTTTATTTTTAGTATTAGTAGTAGTGGTGATGGTAGGAGTAGTACAGGTAGAGGTAACAACAGTAGTTGTTCTTGTAATAGTAGTATTACCAGCATCAATAGTAGTTGTTGTTATAGTATTGCTAGTAATAGAAGTATTATATTAATAATAATAATGATCATGGTAATAATAACAATAATGATAGTAATAATTATAACAAAAATAATATTAATAATAATGACAACAAAATGAACAATAATATTGATGCTGTTAATAATAATAATAATAGTAATAATAATAATAATTTAACAATGAAAATAATTATAATAATAACGATAAAGTGTATAATAATAATATTAATAATAAAAGCAATAATAACAACAATAATCATGATGCTAGTGGTAATAAGAATAATAAACATAATAACATTAATAATAATGATAGTGCTAATAATAATAATAATAATAATAATAATAATAATAATAAAATAAATAAAAATAATAATAATAATAATAATAATAATAATAAAAATATGTTGACAAAGCATTTCAGTTGTTGCAATTCAGGAGCACAATTAGGGCATAATCAAATGAACAAATGTATGTAGTTTCCATCATTTTTTGCGCAGTTACAACCGTTTATACCCTAGTAAAATTATCAATGTCATTCAAAATGTGATGTTCTTTCAGACGAGCTATTTACAATCTCAACGATCGTGCTACATAAAAATGACCGACAACTCACCCACGTGCATTGACAAATAGTACTTGAAGTCAAAATTTACGACTGCTTGTGTTTAATTTCAGGTAAGGATGAATGCGCAAACTTGTATAACTGGCGGAGTTTAGTTGCATCAAATTTGTGTTAGATATGCAAGTATTTAATTGTGTTAGATATGCTTATACATTTTTCTGTTTTATACTGAGTCCTACCTAAATCGAATTATCAAGTTGATTTAAAATGATGATCGTGATCAACAAAATTTCATCGATCACAGTTTTCTGCTATAGGCAATTAATTCAGAGCTAGTGTTGTCCATCAGCAAGCCATCGAATACCAATCACCCCATGATGTGTCATGTAGTCCATCTCATGGTACTTGAAGTAATCCGGTATTGTGCCGCCGTACTCCTCAAGTAACGTTGGGCAGAATACATCGTGCATCAATAACCGATTGGTACAACTAAGGCGAATCAAATTGATTTTCTATTTCCCTGACCACACATAAGTCTATTCCATTTGAATTCTTCCTAAAATATTTTAGGTAAACACTTGTTCAGTATATTACTTAAATACTAAATTAAAATCTTTGTTGAATTTTATTCGTCAAAAGGTGTTTATGGAGTATCAAAGTTAAGCATTCTTGAAAAACAGCCCCGCAACGTTGACAATTTATATTGCAATTGCAAAAAAATTATTTTATTTCAATACTCTACAGACCAGGTTTTTTCATGCGTTATATTCCTTTTCCATTAAGCATAAACTTCCTTCTTACGCACTATTTCCATGAATGGTAGTCAATCGCCTTTTTCATTTTCAACCGTAAAACTGATATTTTGTGCGCTCAGGGGAAATTTTAAAGCTCTTTTAAAAACTGCGATCCATTTTTTTAGGAAAGTGGAATATTCTACCAATTCTACGAATGTATTGCACACATTTACTGATGTACTAATAGGGGTTACCTAATCCAAAACTGGCCTTAAAATATCTCCACTAAAACTGGAGATAGACGGGTAAACAATTGAAATTAAATCCACTGGTTTATTAATAATTTTAATGAAACTAATGTGCGCATATTTTGCGCTGAAAAAAAGCGTTTTCATTGTGTTTGAATAGTTTACCATTTAACTATAATTTGAATAATTCTGTCCATTGGACATTGTAGAACAAATGAAATACACTGAAATAAACTATTACATTATAATTAACATGTATATGTGGAATCCAATTACAAGCACAAATAAATTGACAATCTCATATGGAAATCTTCACGCTCTGTCATAATGTCGCCGAGGACTTGGCTCAAACCAATGTACGTTTGCACCATCACGCCACAAACCACAAGTAATTTTCAATTATATAATAACATATGCTTGTGGTAAACCTTCCCTCACATAAAACGGACGTGAAATCTCTTTAGATCTAGAGGTTCAACTCGCCACCCTAAATTAGTTATTATGGAACTGACTCAACGATACTTTGGGAAGTGGCATTGAATTTAAGATTCATAAAATTAAAAATCACTGATGGCGGGTGATAATAACAAATATATAGATAAAGGTTGCAAAATTTTATGAAAAACATTATATATATATATATATATATATATATATATATATATATATATATATATATATTCATTATAATGCGAGCTCTAATAAAAATCATTGTAAATGATAAACTTTCGTGCGCAGTGCTGTCCTTCTTGTTGTGGATTTGACCGCATTTATCTTGTGCGGGACAATAGATAGCACTCTTAGGTCGGTAAAATCTTGAATTTTAATCGTATTCAGTTGCTCTGCTTATTGGCTTCGATTGATGGGTTCTCACTTGTCCCTTCTTTTTGAGCCTTTTATCAGCTGATTGACTGAAAATGACGTTGGATCAAGATTTTCCACATTCCTAACCAAAATATATAGTGATTAAAGGGCGTAATACCGGCTGCTACTAATGGGTCGCCAATAAGCATGAAACGAATGTGCATGAGATTATACTTTCCGTTCCTGCTGCCTTTGGTTTATCCTTCTGGTCACAACTGAACTAATTTGTTACTTGGTTTGCAACACCTAGTACTTTCTTGCATATATATTATTTCTACGCAACAAACAGTATTTAATTGTTCGGAACTGTTCAAGCACTGTAAACTGGTTAATCCACATATAGATTATAACGAATATGGTACCGAAAAGAAAGATTTTATATCTAATAACTGTTTTATACAAATATATGATCCTTGTTTCAACTAACTATTTCTCATACACAGTTCCTGTTTGCAACGGAAGATATTTAGTTTTCAAAACAAGGTGTGGCAATAGCCACCTTGAAGACAAATAATGAATAAAGAGTCTTATCTAGGGCAGACGTTATTTCAAAAGAAATTCCTCGCAGAAGCGCCCGTAGAAGAATGAAGCAGTCAGCCCAATTATAAAAGCAGAATTCGAGCCGAAGTGAACATAAATTAATTGATATTTGTAAATTTGTTTTATTGAGTCGATGCTCGTTATGCGAGCACAATTCAATATATAATTGAGTAAAAATAAAGCATATTTCGTACATTTAAAATGGCTTCTGATGGGTTGGAAACGTTGATTCAGGGACTGAATTCTCAAATGAATTATTTAACAGCAGAATTAGGCATAATTAAGTCTCGTCTGGACGGAACACTGATAACAAACACAGACGACATACGAGTGCATGGCCCATCAAATATAGGTGGACACAACAATGGCGACCGCGCCGACGAGGAATCTGGAGGAAATATGCCGGCGTTTTCAGCCGAATCGACGAGTTATTTGAGACCGTCATCAGAGTTTAAGCGCATGCTGGCACCACTAGATGTGGAAAGGCCACAGTTGTGTTTAGAAAAATTTGAAGCATCAGTTCGAGCAAAAGAATTTACATTAGAAGCACCTATTGTGTGTGTGGTTGTCCAGGAATTAGTGGACCGGACAGTAGCAGTCCAATTGGAATAACCGGTTGACCTCACGTATAAAGAATACAAAAGGCGAGTGTTGGATCACTTTCGGGCCAGGCCTCAGGAGGTGTTCTCAGAATTATACTTATAAAAGTCTCTGAAGAACAAGGAAAAGATGCCACGTGTCAGGAAATAGTCAATCAATTAAAAAACGGCACAGTGGTGTCTGCACCATATAAAACGTTGAGCCTACAGAACGGCCTGTTGGTGCGGAAAGAAGGACAAACAGTGCAATGGTTTGTGCCAGAATCTATAAGAACAGAATTAATGGCCTTTTGGCATGAAACATTGGGACATCCCGGCGCTGGGCGGCTCATTGAGACATTGCAGTCACGATTGTATTGGCCTGGTATGTCCAAAGAAATTCGTAGCTATTGTCAACAGTGCACTACATGCCAACGTTGTAAACCACAAAAACGAGAAAAGGTCACTCCGATTGCTTTCAATGCTACTGCACGGAACGAGTTTCTGCATATCGACCTGGTAGGTCCACTGCCAGTAGCTCGCGGTGGCGTGTCCTATGTGTTTTCCATGGTCGATAAGTTTACCCGATGGGTCGAGTTTGTACCACTGAAGAAGATCACAACAGAAAAGATTATAACGTGCTTAGAAGAGCGATGGCTCAGTCGATTCGGTACCCCACAAGTTATTGTCACCGATCAAGGCGCACAGTTTGAGTCGAAAGAATTTAATCAGTGGTGCAAAGACCTTGACATAAAGCATTCCCGCACAGCCACTTATCACCCGCAAACCAATGCAACAGCTGAGCGCGCACATAGGACGATGAAAGAGGTACTGCGATGTTGGTGCCACGAGAGCCCGGGAACGTGGAGAGACAAATTACATTTGGTTGAGCGGGCCATGCGCTTTACAGTCTCAACAGCGACAGGTTTCGCTCCAACGACCATGGTCTATGGAGGACACATAAGACTGCCAGGTGAACCTGTAATCCAAGGGTCCCATGAGCGCTGCACCATAGCGGATATTCAGGAACGACTAAAACAGTTAACTGAATATGTAGGCGCCACACAGCGACAAAGCTATGCAAGGCAACCGACACGCACTCGCCTAAAGGTCGGCGATTATGTCATGGTAGCGAGGGTCGAGCCCATGGCACTGCAGGCTGTCAATGATGGGCCGTATCGCGTGGAGAGGGTGGACGCCGAGCACAATACTGTTTTTGTTAGCCTGCCCGATGGACCACGAGCTGTGGCACTGGATCGTTTAAGCAGAGTGCGAAAGCCGATTCCTGAGGGGGGGGGAAGATGTGGCAATAGCCACCTTTAAGACAAATAATGAGCAAAAGGTCTTATCTAGGGCAGACATTATTTCAACAGAAATTCCTCGCAGAAGCGCCCGGATAAGAAGTAAGCAGGCAGCACAATGAGAAAGCAGACGTTGAGCTGATGTGCACATATATTAATTAATGTGTAAATTTGTTTTATTAAATAGATTATTGTTGTGCGTGCAAAATTCTATATATAATTGAGTAAAAATAAAGCATTTATGGCACAATTAAATATGTCTTCTGATGGGGTCGAAACGTTGATTCAGGCACTGGCGTCTCAAATGAAGAATTTAACGGACGAGTTAGGCATAATTAAGGCTCGTCTAGACGACACGTTAATAATAAATACAAACGACATCCAAGTTCGTGGAACATCAAACATAGGTGGACACAACAGTCCGTCAGCTTGTAAAACCGCTCCTATCCCAATATCTGACGCGTCTGTAACAATTGACATATTACCTACCGGGAAAGTCAAAATCGTTGCATCTATTAATTTCTGCTTGCATAGCACAAACGCTTGTTGAGCCTCCTCCGTCCAACGAAATGGTATCTTGGCACTAGTTAACTGAGATAAGGGCTGTTGTACTATCGAGGTATACTTTACTACGGCTGACTCCTTTTAGAGGATAAGCCGGCTCCATTTCATGGAGTTTCTTGGGAATTTGGTACAAGTGGTGTCCCCTCACCACTCGGCCTTTTGATCGAGGACGCACCTCTAGCCTTTGCACATCCAAGCGCAGTCTGCAAGGCAGCAGTAAGTTGCATGGTTGCCGGTGGCTGTTGAGAGCTCATTCGCCATTCGGAAGTACGGGGTACTGTCCAGGAGTCCATGTAATCCTGTGGCTGTTGTCCCCTTTTGTGGCGGGGAACACGCCGCGTCATGGTGCCGTCGTCGGGCTCATGTGGTATTTTATAGGAGATCCGATTGCCGGTCGGAAATCCACCACGCCCTGGTGACTCCACCGCCATAGCCCCGTTAGCCCATGTACGATCGGCCATCGAAACATGGTTGACACCGTCGTACCACTTTGAAGAGGGGATGGTCTTTACGACGGACCTGCGAGGTATGGTCTATAGAAATTCACCATACCAATAAACCGACGCAATTTTTTTCTAGTAGTAGGCACCGGATAATCCCTGATAGGTTGTACATTCGAATCTAATGGCATGCATCCGTCCGCTGAGACTAAGTGCCCCAAGAACCGCACTTCTTGACCTATCTGTACCTTTTCTGGATTAAAATGTAATCGCCATTCTACAGCTTTGGCCAACATCTTCTGCAGCCTCACACGTAATTCGTGTTCAGTAGTGGCCCATATAATAACATCGTCTACGTAAGCTGTTGTACAAGTTAAGTCAGACACGAACGAGTCCATCATTCTTTGGAACACTTTCGGTGCGTTTTTAAGGCCAAATGGTACCCGGGTGAATTGGAAATGACCTTGGGGTACTTGTACCGCTAACTTCCATCGGTCTTCGGGCCGCACGCCTATTTGCCAAAATCCCTGTTTAAGATCAAGCACGGCGAACCATTTGCCTCCCGCTAGCTGTAAGAACAGATCACGCAGAGCCGGCATGGGATACGGGTCCGGTTTAGTTACTGAGTTCAATTGCCTAAAATCAGCCGCCGGTCGGAGCGAACCATCCTTTTTCGTAACATAAACCATCGGAGCACGAAAAACAGATGATGACGGTTCAAGAACGCCGGCTTCTATCATTTCTTGGGTTGCTCGAGTCGCTGCTGCTAATTTCTTTGGAGGAGCACCATATACTTTTGGTGGTTCGTAACCTTCATTTAGTTCTAGCCATAGCTTAAACTGGTCGACCGTCGGCCCTGGACGCTCGCTACAATCAGGCAGTTGGAATATAATGTTATATTGGGTTTGAAGATTCTTCCACCACCCAGGCAGACAACTGGTCTCCTCCTGCATCTTAGGGGTACATATAGACTTTATTGAACTTATTCCCTCAGGCCGCGATAGGCATACACGTTTATTTTGACAGTCTATCGTCTTAACCCATTTTCTAATGAAATCAAGTCCCAATAAGGGCGTTTGCGTATTCGAAACAACAAAAGACATATGATAGACATTTTCATTTATTAACAACTTCGTGTCCCACTCGCCCACAGCCACCATCGATGCGCCCGATGCCTGACATAAACTTGCTTTCGTAGGTTTTACATTGTTCAATGGCCAAGTCAATGGTAGTACCGACACATCAGCTCCAGTATCCAATTGCATTATTACTGGCTGTCCGTTGAAGAGTTCTAAAAATTTAACTTTAATGAAAATTCTTACATTTGGCAATGTTTCCCACACTTCCTTTTCTTCAAAGGCCATCTGGTTCGGACCACTTTTTTGTTTGTTCTGCTGGTCTTCATTCGATCTACCCGTCGGAGCCACCAAAGGATTAATATTTGTGCCCTGCTCTCTCCCACCTTTATTTGTGAGATTGTGCACCCTGTTACCCCACTGCACTGGCCGTTCTCGAGGAGCAGTACATGGGTTTTGCTGACGCTTATACGCCGTATTCGTCGGAGCTGGAGTCCTTATATACTGACTTTGCTTCCAGGCCACTGGCTGTTGCCTTCTGTCGCGGAACTGCTTATTATGCCGCGAAGAATTCCAATACGGTATGTCGCTCCTGTCAGATGTCGTAACTGGACCCATGCGTGGAGATGCAGCTGCCACTTTGTTTGTCATTATGGCCGAACTTTGAAGAGCCTGAAGTCTCTCTTCAAGGCCTCCCTGGGCGCTGGATATTTCACCGTATCTGGTAGGATCCAGCAGCATGAACATGATGGCCTCATGTGGTTGCAAGCTGGGTAAAGACTCGGTAAGCTTCGAGAACCACCGCTTGATACGTGCCATGGTATCCATGGGCATCTCACCCATTAATGGTTTCAGGCTGTATAATTCTAAGAACACTTCCTGAGGCCTGGCCCGGAAATGATCCAACACGCGTCTTTTGTATTCTTCATACGTGAGGTCAACCGGCAATTCCAATTGGACTGCTACTGTCCGGTCCACTAATTCCTGGACAGCCACACGCACAATAGGTGCTTCCAATGTAAATTCTTGGGCTCGAACTGATGCTTCAAATTTTTCGAACCACAACTGTGGCCTTTCCACATCTAGTGGTGCCAACATCGGCTTAAACTCTGATGACGGTCTGAAATAACTCGTCGATTCGGCTGAAAACGCCGGCATATTTCCTCCTGATTCCTCTTCGGCGCGGTCGCCATTGTTATGTCCACCTATGTTGGATGGTCCACGTACATGTATGTCGTCAGTGTTTATTATTAGCGTATCGTCCAGACGAGCCTTAATTATGCCTAATTCTGCAGTTAAATTATTCATTTGAGAAGTCAATGCCTGAATCAACGTTTCCAACCCATCAGAAGACATTTTAAATGTACCACAAATGCTTTATTTTTACTCAATTATATATAGAATTTTTCTCGCACAACGAGCATCGATTTAATAAAACAAATTTACACATTAATTAATTTATGTTCACTTCAGCTCGAAGTCTGCTTTTCTCATTGGGCTGACTGCTTCATTCTTATACGGGCGCTTCTGCGAGGAATTTCTGTTGAAATAATGTCTGCCCTAGATAAGACACTTTGTTCATTATTTGTCTTAAAGGTGGCTATTGCCACACTTCATATAAATATCTGACCCATTATGTACATAGGCTTTTCTAGTATAAACTAAACATTGTATAGTGTTTAAAAGGCAATTCATTTAGCAGACCGGTTTCGTCTTCATTTGGAACTCATCACGTTCTGTCCAGATTTTTCCGTGGGCACGTCTGCTTCGGAATCTGTGTTTTCAATTGATGATGTGGGTGGTAACTATATTGGTTCGGTTTTACTTTTAGTTCTTGTTCGGTATGATTATTAAGTGTATATGCATTTGTATCTGTGTGTGTTCATTTTATATATATATATATATATATATATATATATATATATATATATATATATATATATATATATATATGATAAGTGATCTAGTGGTTTTTTACTGTCGAGAAATGACTGGGAATATGTTGTGTGAATGGTTACAATCGCTGTCCTTCACCGTGCCCAATACACATACACACAAACAATTATAATTTTCATTTTTCTTTTATAATCCGTATTGTAACTGTGTAATATAAAACATCAATTTCCGTCACGTCGTGAAATAATTTGTCTCGGTTAGATACTTCCCGTCTAGAAAATAGCAAATGGTCAATTTTCAAGCAACAATAACACAAAAATTGCTGTCTTCCACATTGCATAGTTAAAATTCATTATTCGTTATTATTTACTAAATTATGAATCCTATTTTATAAATTCTTTAAATCAAGTTTGCGAGCTTGAATTAAACACCAATCCCATTGTATTTAACCAGTCGTCGAACACCATAGTAAAACTACCGCCAGCCGACGACTGGTTGAATACGATGGGATTGGTGTTTACTTCAAGCTCGCAAACTTGATTTAAACAATTGTTACCACCGCCCGCGCAGTCAGTTATTGTTAAATTGTATTGCCTATTTTATAAATATTTGTGTGTAGACTTCATGAAGCTGGGGCTATAAAAGTGTACGCTATCCTGACGCACGGCATTCTATCCGGCAGTGCTATTGATCGCATTAACAAATCCTCATTCGAAGCTGTTGTTGTCACAAACACAATCGACCAGACTGAACACCTTCGGGCAGCTCCAAAACTTAAGGTATGCGAAAGATTTCTGCCCACGTTCCTCATTCTTTTTGTCACATGACTTATGTTTGCTGTAAATAATATTGACATCTAAATTTACAATTTTTCCACAATGGCGTGCGCTTACGTATGCATAATCATCATCATCATTATCATTTACATGCACAGCAACACAAAATAGATTTGTAACTTATTGTTTACTGCAATACAACCATAAGAAACTTAATATATTTTTGAAAATGTATCATAATAACAAAAATAATAATTGGGCACACAAATTATTAAAGCAGGGTGATTTATGACGAGAAGATTCTAATTACTATGAACTTATTTACCTAGATAATACACAGAAGTGAGAAAAAGTAAGCTTCTGTATGACGCCATTATAGCCAAGTCAGATTTAAATCAAAGAAACATCGGAAATACAACTTCCTAGCGATTTTCGCAGTATCACGTCATAGTTACAATTAAATTTCGCAGCTTATGCTGTCCAACTAAGAAAAGAATTTTGCGAAGATTTTTCTGCAAAAATTCTGCAATAGGGTTGCCACTGGGCTTGACTCGATGCTATTTCACGAAGGATATACAACCAAGAACTATGATGCGCACGTGTAAAAATTAATGACAGACGAGTGGGTCCTGTACCACCCAATTTGGATGTAGTCGATTTAAACTGTTTTTGTCATGTCAAAATTCGCCCACTTACTTTCTTATGCCAATCTGGCGCTGGATGTGAACAATGTTCTACTGGTAAATAAAATCGACAGCATAGGCGAGCGTGAATGAGCCAGCGTAATTGATGGAGCTTTATTTGTTTTTCTGTCGAGGAGCACTTGGTGGCCGATCTAAAATTGCGTCTACGGTTGTCAAAGTTGGTCATTCGTTGATGGTAACCTACGTGTGCCAAGCTTCTCAAGCAGAAATAGTCGAATGCCTATCAGCATCTAGAATCAAGTCTCATTAGAGTATAACAAAACTTCGCATACAAATACATTGTAGGCACGACATTTAAGGTAGAATGAAACACTCGCTATTCTCCATAAATAGCTAAGGCTGGAGAAGGCTACGCAAGCTTTCGCGGTTCTCATACTCATCTTGTCAGATACATTTCCGGAGTTATTGGTAGATCTATCAAGGTATGTATACTTGTGTCTTCACTGTGTAATCGCAGATTTGGAGTGAGTAACGGGTTATCTTGTAAAAATATCTTAAATTAGGAGGCTGCGAGTTTCAAGCCAAAAGACGTAACTACGTCTGTTAATCTATACAAAATGGCCTGAGCAGAATCTCGATTGACAAATAATAGTAGGATATTGTCGACATAGTTAAGATCGACTAAATAAGAACTTAAATACTTGCACCCTGATCGCATGGAAGAGTGTTGTTCATAATAGCATAGCCTTGACGAACGCCATTGCTGGTAGTATAGTTGTGTGTTTATTCGTGGTAGGCCTTAACACGACCAGAAGTGTTCGTTTAGACCGCGCGTATAATATTTAAAAATTTGGTGAGCAACACTTTTCGACAGAATATCAAATTGCATATTGTGATTCGACGAGCCAAATGCAAGCTTGAAGTCTATAAATACGGCTATCGTGGGACGGCGATATACTTGTCGCTATGCAAAAAATTGCCTTAAGGTAAAACTATCGGCTTATTCGTCTCTAGTTTGTGATTATTGCAAAGCACTAAGTCGGCTCAAGGTACTCGTATCAGGTACGCCTGGAGTCTAGTTTATACCACGATGGTTACCACACGAATGACGACTGCCTTTATTGAAGATGGTCGACTCATTGCCGATTGGTTTTGTCTTTTAGAAATCTCTAACAAGATCGCAAACGAGTCCGATTTTATCCTTTATAGTGAAGGTTTTCAATAGAGAACTATTATGCTCGCGTGGCCCCTCCCTGACACAAAAACATGTCATTATTTACCATAGTTCATTTTAGCTTACCTCAGTTGTGATTTTCTATGCTAAAAAGTGACCATCCTATGTCCAAACTCAATCTGATGACTGCTGAGAGAATAATTCTCCACTGGGAATTCGAACTAGAGTCATACGTTAAAACGCGACAGAATCAGCCACGTTGATCGGTCCGTATTCGTTTTTCTAACGAGAAATAATTTCTGTGGAATGCAACAATATGCATACGGATGTCAGTGTCGCCCATTCTCTGTTGAACTGTTCTTAAACAACTGCGGTCGCATACCTGTATGAAAAATCTTCGACTCTAAATTTCTCTGTCTCACTAGCGTATAACAACATTGCATTGTTAAGACGACCTTAGTGAAATAGAAAGTTTAACCTTTTTCTCCATTAATGGCGACAATTGAGGGTCACATTAGCTTCTTGCGATGCTATGTTTCGCCTCACTCGGATTGCATCCATTATTGATACAACTACAAAGATGTGTGAATTTGTCATCTAACTCCAGATTTTGACATTGAAACCACAGATTATGGGGGACGATCTATATGACCCGAATTTAATGCCGAATCCCGGATGTGGAATAATAATGCAAGATCGTCTGCATAGTCAAAACTGAATGTATGACACGCTTGGCCTGCGTAATCAATTTCGAGTTAAGTTTCTATCCACTAATTGAAAAGTGTTAACACGATAGTCTATAGGATGGATTTCATATGTCGTATTATGCAAAAAACAGAAATTCAACACTCAACTGATCTATCTCATTCACCGTTTTTGTGTTGTCCGTCGATGTAAATGCACACTGTTTTGTTGTTATTCGCTCTTAATACTAATAAAGACCTATCTGCTTCGTCCTTACCAATTTTAATGAAAAGATGGTTACCTGCATTCCACGGTAACTTCGGTCCAGCTCCTATCCGCAGTCATTTGGCCTACATAAATAGATTTGTCTAATAATAAGAATGGCACCATGTTCTGTTGGGTGGATTTCGTGTTCGTATCCTACATTGGTTGTTTTTCTAACGATTTATCTTTGAAGGCGTGAGTGAGATCTTGAAATGTCTGCGGATACTTTACGAATTGATCAATGCATCCAGTAAACGGAATTAGCACTTGGAAGCACATTTATTAAATGAAATTTTATCAAACTTGTTTTTATTTAATCTAATAATGACGCTATAATTTTATGCCATTTCGGTCATATTTACACCTTGCTAGTTGCAGCAAGATAATAATATCTCATTACTTTATTGTATTCCGTTCATCTTGTTGTTCTTTTTTTCCGCACAGTGTATCGATGTGAGCGCCATGTTGGCCGAGTCTATTCGCCGTACACACAACGGCGAATCTGTTTCCTATTTGTTCACAAACGTGCCACTCTAATCAACTTGGGGCAATGAAAATTGTTTCAAAACGGACCTTTTCACCGGACGCTTAGCTGTCAAATTAACCTGTACACCACCGCCCTGAAATTGCCGAGCCCATAGACATTGATAAGAGTAATGCGGATGAGATGCTTTTCGTTGCGTTTTTATGAGTTAGGGACCACATCTTCGGTCATTTCAGGCAATTATGCGCCCCTAATAATCCGTGATTTTTGTAATTGCAACTCACATCCGTATAATCTCTCTATTTCTCTCACTCTACTGTTTTGGTCTACGGACATTGTATTTGACCAATACAATTTCGGCGAACAGTCAATATGATTAGCTTTTAAATTAAATTATTTCACGTTATTCTGTTTTGTAAAGGAAGGAAACGGCCCTATCTCTCAGGTAGCAGAACATTCATTTTTTTCGATTTATGTATAAACGAGTGCCATTATTTTTGCCACGACTTGCTGTACATATTTTTCTATTTACTTGACACTATTTCGGTATTGCGCTATTTACCAGCGGCAATTAATCTACTAGTCTAGGCTTTCCTATTTACTCAACATCTCAGAAGAAGCCTGGACTCCTGACGAGCAACGGACCAACGATGATTTGGTGCGTGGGCGTGATGCTTATTCTTAGCGCAATAAGTCGATGGATTTGAGTGACTATCATATATAGTGTTGTGTTGGCCACGATAGTTTGCCAAGACAATTTGATGCAACATGTTATATAAATATGCATATATATATATATATATATATATATATATATATATATTTCTGAGTAAAAATACATTTGAACGGTTAAGCCTTCAATTAAAGTGTATAAAACGGCGAAGTTTTCTCGTATATTCATAGCGTTATAAATCTATTATTTTCATTTTTATGATTTCCATATTTTGACTATGTGAATAGGAGTTTATTTTTGAGTTTCTTTTTAATGTAAAACTAGTTTATTGGGAATGTGAATTATTTAGTTTTTGCATGTGCACATCATATATGCTCAAGTATACATTGGAAAACACCATGTTGCGCAGAAACCCTATCGTTTCTTCTTCTTACTAACCTTTCACTGTAGAAATATTAATTACAATTTAACTTGTTCTAATCAGATCATATAAAGGTACACTAAAACATTTAGTCGGCTTTATTTATTGATAAGTAGGAAATCTAAAAAATTAGAGCTGAACCGGATATAGCCTTAAAATTTATTGATAAGCTAAAATCTGGAAATCCCATGGCAGATATATATATATATATATATATATATATATATATATATAGAGAGAGAGAGAGAGAGAGAGAGAGAGTCTATTGCTGCTAAATTTCATGTTTTCCTATGTGAAATGTTGTTACACTGGACTAGAAGCCTTTCGGTTTAAATGTTCACTAAACTAACTTTGTTAAATTTTTATTTAGCCAGTTTCTCGGATTGCTGTTAAGACCAGTTGTTTGTTAGTAGGGTGTTTTCGATTTAAGAGCTACGTATTAGATTCAAACAGTTGCTATCATAATTAGCATAATCAGTTAGTTGTTAAATGAGTGACGTAGCGCCTTGGGTGTGTATGAGGTGTACTTTTCAACTCAGGTTCTTATGACCTTAAATATATTGTATCATTGTCAAGTTGTTTCTCGTTCTAGTCTCTTTGTATTGTTAATATATTAAAAAATAACTTATATGTTAAAGATTTTTGTTATTTTCGTTACATTGATCGAATGCATGTGCAAAAACCGCCTGATGCTACCTTATGTTCTAAATATGTTTTGTTTATTAAACGTGTCGTAACGAATTTTTTGTACAAAAATGCATATTTTAAATGTTTTGTCGTCCTGTTAATCCGTTGTGTTTCACGTAATGTTTGCAAATACAGGCTACATAAAAATGTTTAGCTAGATTTTTCCGTCTTTCCTGGTGTTACATCCCGCTTCTCGCTGTGTTGTCCAGTCTTAATTTAGGCACATTTGCGACACCCGCACTCTTGAGTTATTCATTAACATGGCTCTTAATAATTATGTATTATTCGAAAAAAGTAGATTTTCTGAAAATAAAATGTAATATTATCATTTTCACCTACTTTACTGAGGTCGACTCACACTGATGGGTTAACCGATTTCATGTGCGTGTCTATGATGCTTCTGGGAAATATCCTCCATGCTTGCGGTGCTGCTCTAAATAAAATATCGATGTATGTGAGTTAACTGTGATGGAACCGCGTCGCCTCTTTCAAATATATCCAAAGTGTTGTTTATCCACTGTTATTCTATTTTCCGTCGTACATTGATGGCGATCGAATTTGTTTGCACGAGCCAGTAGGTGTAATTAACCAACGTTTGCCAAAATGTAGGCCAGATTAAACATGAGACTGATGCTTATTTCATCATCAGCACAATAAAATATGAGCTTTATTGAATAACTATCACATTCAAAATTTCAGTTATTTCGTTTGTTTTATTACTGAATGTGGCGTAAATTTAATCGGTCATGTTGTCTGGACAACCTCTAAATTCGACTTAATTTGACGCACGAAGAACACTTCTTTTATGAATGTCTTTACTTTGTTCTAGTTATTGGCTACAAATTAGCGCATATCAGTAACAACGCACAAGCCAGCATACATTTATTTATTAATTAACCGAGTAGTTATTATTTAATACGCTATCTAAAATGATTTCTTTTTTGATGTTTAAAGAACACTTTTAACAATTGCAGTAATAGATTGAAAATTAATTCAACTAAGCGTTTGTGTAGTTTGATGTTTAACATCTGGTGGATCTGTTTTTCGTTTCTTTTATCGCCTGTAATTTTCTGGACATACATTTTATTCCACATTGAGACCGGTTTAAGTGTAGTTTTTCTTTCATTTACGTAGAACAAGTAAGGTGAGGTGGTAGTATGTATTCTATGTTCGCAAATTAACCTATTCCAATGTGCTGTAAAATAGAGAAATCTACAGGTAGTCTGTTGGTGTTGTTTACCATATTCTTTGAGAAATTTTAAAACTTTATTTAATGATAAAAATTTAAATTCTAGAAAAACGATTGATTTTCATGAAGCCGTTTTATTACGACATATGTTATTTATTCTTTGATGAATGGTGTGTTTCGTTTGATGCAATGCACTGAAGCGCCGGAAAGCCTCCTTAGGTTGAGAACAGCAGATCATTTACTGCCATATTGTTTTTTTGTACTATAATTTAAAAATGATGCAATGGCATATGTGAGGAGTATAGAATTTTATGACATCTTTGCTATAATTTAATTTAGCAACTGTTTCTTGTCAACAGTAGTAAGAATCATAAAACGTGGTCTATAAACTCAAGCAAGGAGTTCTACCTGGTGTTATGGTATAATTATTCTGATATTGCCCGTCAGTGATTGTTAAATAAATATGTTTTGCATGCCATTTTCGTTCTACTTTTGGCTATTGTCGTCGGCAGATAGAGAGAAATATAAATTGGAGCGGGTAAGTCTTCTAACAATGAATGCTATCTTTTTTACGACAAGATTAATAAAATTTTACTTGAAATTTAAGAATTTGTAAATCGATCTACCGAAGGAAACAAGCGTTATTCGCATTGCAATGACACAAATAAATATATGAAATTCACGATATATATGCATTTGTTAGTATAAACTAAATCAGTAAATTGGTGTCGTCATTATTGAAAACTCTTCCTGTACTATCCAGAAATTGCCGCGGAGAGGGCTCGAACCTGGGAATGTCTGTATTGGAATCTGACTAAACACGACTACACTTCGGCATGGTGTCTTAGTGGTTAAAGTCACAGACTAAGAAGCAGATGTGCCCAGGTTCGAACCCTGTTTGCGGCAAAGTTCTCGATATTACTTGAAGATTTTCCTATTAGAACGAAACCATTCTACTCGACGTATTGCCCCAGACGCAAATTGGTAATATAATTAATAAATTATTATGAATAACTCTATGCGGAGAAACTATTTCATCGCGTGGAGTGGTTCTGGATTGTTGTTTATGTGGCGCTCGCACATCGACCCATCATGCTGATTATGTTGGTATTGCCTATAATTATTTTTAGGACAATTTTTTATATCTACACGGAGAAATAACTTTGGCAGCGCTTTCCATTTAGTATCGGAGTACAGTTCAGTCGACTCTCTGGTGCCCTTAATGGACATTGAGATGTCTAGAAGGAAGTTCATTCTCGATTCCGATGGCCGCACTGAGGAGCACTGATCTCACCTAGTAACAGAAAGTGCAACCAACAGTCGTAAAACATTGATAGACCATTGGGTTATCTAACTAAATTTAAAATTTATTTATAGATTGATCTGTAATGTGACAAACAGCTAAAGATCGAAACGCGTCAGTGCGTGCGACCGGCGATAGTTTTGCTAAGTTGTTCGATAGCTGGTTAAATGTAATGGGATTGGTGTTTACTCCAACCTTGCAAAATTGGTTTAAATAAACAACTTTTTTGTCAGGAAATCTGACTTCCTATTAAAACAGCCTAGTTGCACGGCTGTAACAGCATTATTTGTGGCTTAAAATGATAAATGTGTGTTATCAGGATTTTTTTTGCGAAGAAAAGTTAGTTGTTCCCATTCCGAACTCCTTTGTCAACGATACTCTCATCGTACCAACAATTTCTAAGTCTTGACAATAATACCTTGCTTCGCAAAACAAGGACTATGTTATTCAGAAATTTATTGTGCACAACTTCTTTAACGTGAGTGAATGCATGCATGAAGGTCAAAAGATTCTTTTGCATTTCATTGGCTTCTTCTGAAATGAGCGCAAGTTAGACTGAGTTTTACAATAATATTACGATATTTTCACATTCAATGGTTGTTTATTCTGTCCAGATTTTGCCACGCCTTTGTAGTTCACCTAGCTGTGATTACAGTTTTTATTACAAACTGTTAATTGCGCACTGTCAATTCTCTTTAATAACATTTGCAACTGTTTTTTTTCTTTCATATTCGTGTTTTTATATTGTTATCCCCAAATGGACAGCCATTCAGATTAGCAATCTATCAGATTCTGCTAGCTATTGAACTGTGCGTTCTTCTGACCTCAGAAAGCGGTTTCCCATGGTTTCATGTATTAACCTTTAATTCCAAAACGATTGTTATAAATCCTGAGTTTGATTGCTAGATTGTCCCTTAATGTCAGTTTAATTTTAATTAGACTAGTTCTGTTCGTAATAATAATAATTTATACTTGATTCGCTTAATTTACGCATTTTCAGAGTTAAATGAATTCATTGCACCATTTCAACGAAGGTAGAGTAAAATAGCTAAAAGACTTAACAAGGAAATACTGTTTTGATGTTTTGCTTTTTTTGAAACTTGTTGATGTTGATAACACCAAGTTGTACGAACTTCAGATACACATCAATCATTCACGTAACATGGAGAAACTACCGTCCCCGGAACTCACTGACGCGCATTGGTGGCCGAATTTTTTAATTTTTATACCTAATGTCGCACACTGGTTTTAAGCCTGGCTAAGGAGTTCGCCGTCGAGCTTTGATGTCTTTTATGGTAGGGAGAAACGCGTAAGCACGTGAGGCTGACTGGAGATTTGCTGTTTTGCGACGGTTTAAGTAGAATGGAATTCTGTTGTTAAATCCGGCAAGAAGTGCTGATTTTATCATTAAATGGCAATACGAAGCGTGCCGGAGTATTTTATGGTGTGCGCTCATTTTTTGTTACACATTTAGTCGAATCCACTTTCACATTGCTGGGCGAGGTCTCCCTGTTGGGTACGCCAACAGGTTACGCGTTTTTATACTCAATTTGCGATTACAAATGTCTTCAATTTTTAGTGCTCTACCACAGCGTCAGTTTTTTGAAGATTGTAAATTATTTTTACTGTACGCCCGCTACGAGCGCGCTGTGAATCTTCTGAAAATTCGTTATTCAATTTTGTTTGGCAAACCACCTTCTGTTAATTGTATTATTTAATTGGAATATGAAAATGCCAACAGATATTTCATATTCAAGTTTTTTCCTAGATCTGTGTAGCAACCGTTAATTTATTCCATAATGTCTATCCGACATTATTCAATTATTCTCTAGCTATCAAACTTGACAGTTTTTTACAATTGCTTATCCTGAGACTTCTAATTGAACGCAGCTAGTAACGTAACTGCTATTCACAAATTTTCGCTGTCATCCGTGAGGCTGGACCTTACTGTAACACTAAGCCTATCAACGGTGAATTTGATTATTTAAATCGAAATTGCTAGCTCGAGATGAATATCAGTTCCGTTGGAATCTAAATACTCGTATAACAGCCGAGCCACCGTAAATCACGCACTGATGCGTTTAGACCTACCAAGATCAAAGTCAGAACACAAATTGTATGTTAATAAGCTCCTTCCTCCTATTAGTCTAGCATACATTATATCATCTTGACTGGAAATTTTGACTGCAACATTTTTATGCTTGTACATATTCCAAACATGGGCAGTGGTCACATATATGTTTTTACCTCAAGCTCGCAATGTTATCACAACTCGCACAATAAATGGCTGTTCAAGTTAATCACGTAAATATTCCTTATAACAATGAAATTTATGGCCGTATAAAATATGAGTCTCTGTTGTGAAAACAAATTACATTTTATAGGGATTTCGCATTGGCATTATCAGTTGCCGCGATAATTCCATTTTTCCCATTTTTGACACTTTGTAATCGATTCTATTATGAACAACACTCCGCCACATTCAGGACGCTGGAGTTGAAGTTCTCCTGGGAGATGAACTAGTCGATCTTGACTATGCGGACGATATCGTACTATTATTCGACAATCAGCATGCTGCCCAGACCACCTTAAGAGATTAACAGGACGTTATTCCGTCTCTCAGCATGAAATTCCTGCACTCTCTAAAATGTAAGATACTGTTACAGGATCACCCACCACTCACTCCAACGTTGCGACTGCAGAATGGAGATCTTGACATAGTCGACAGGTTTTACATATATCTTGGGAGCTCTATCAATAACGTAGGCAATATGTCCGACGAGGTGAGAATAGCCGATCGCGAAAGCTAGAGTAGCTTTCTCGAACCTTCTTCATCATTTATGGAGAAACGCGAATATTTCACTTTTGGCTTAAAGGTCGTGTCTACAGTGCATCTCGTCACGCGCAGTCTTACTATGGGATAGTGAAACTTGGGCCTTCTAGAGTTGATGATCTCGAGACGCTTACAGGCATTCGATCATCGTTGTTTGAGAAGTATAGCACATGTTGGTTACCAACAACGAATAACTAACGTTGACATCCGTAGACGTATTTTTGGATCTGACAATAAGTGCTCGTCTTTAGAAAAGCAAATAAGGCTCCATCAACTTCGTTGGGCTCGGTCACAGTTTCTTGCGTATGCTCCTCATTCCGATTGCCCAATAGAGCTCTGTTCTCTCATCCAGCACCAAATTGGCGTAAGAAACAAGGTGGGCAGATTTTGACATGGCAGAAACAATTAAAGTCACTTACATCCAAATTGGGTAGTATAGGATCCACTCGTCTGCCGGGATGGGGTCCTCGTGCACATCACAGTTCTTAGTTAGAAACCCTTAGCGATATGGCAGCGAATCGAGCTCAGTGGCGATCTTGTTGCAGATGTATAGCAGAATGATCTTCGTAACTTTCTTCTTAGTAGGGCAAAGTTAGCCGCGAGGTTTGGTTTGCTTATGACGTGATACAGTGAAATCCGCAAGGAAGCTGTGTTGCTGATGTCGCCTTGCCCGAATGCTAACTTGGCCATAATATTGTTGTGGAGAGGTTTAGTTTGCCTCATTTCTGTGAGTTATCCTGATAAATTTACTCATAGTAGCATAGGTTTTCATTCTCTCCTTACCCCCTGCTCTCTTTCGTAAATCTCAATCAATAATTTATCTAAATTCACTTATATACTTTTTTTCACTCCTTTATGGTTATATGGCAGTGAAACATTAGTCACTTTGACTTTTTGCGTGGCTGGAAATGATGATGATGATGATCTACAGAACGGTAGTCGATAATCTGTAATCGTCTAAGATTATCGACCTAAAGGACCAATGTTTCAAATAACAAAGTTTGGGGAAAGTGTCTCTAGTTTTCGCGATTCTCATGTTGAGTTATTAGTATAGCTAAGATATGTATATACCTGTCAATCAATTCTAGATCTTTATCAAGTTGTCCTAAAGGTTGTTGAATTGATGTGTGATTTTATGCTAGTATCTTATATTGAATATGTTTTGGATACTATCTTTGTAGATTAATTATGTGTCATTGTCTGTATAGTCAATATCAATTAGTTCATCAAAAAAGTTGAATTTGATGCTTGCATCCTGAAAGTTCTGAAGAGTGTAATTCGTTGTGACATCTATTACAATAGCACACAAAAATGGTGAAAATAGACAATCTTGTTAGACGCTACTGCCAGAAAGAACGATGTGCACTTATTCAGTATAGACGTAGTAGATAACCGTAATCAATATTTAGCGGTCATACCATTTTCAATAAAAATATCGAAAATGAATTTTCTATTCATCGGGTAAATGTATCCTTGAAATCTAGAAAGACGACTATTGCTGGACGGTGATATATGCTACGACTTAATTCAATCTCTACCTTTTATATAAAATGAGTAAAATCTCAAAAATTAGTCGTGAAATCCGGCTTGTCTTCTTCATTAGTCTATGGTTCACGCGAAGCCTTGCAACGTCGTAAAGCTATCTTAAAATAACCCAGATTCGAACGAAGTTAAGCCCATATCACAATTATAATTGTCGCGCTAAAAATTTAATGATAGTCGACTCGCCTCAAAGCAACGTGCACGTCTGTGCAATTCATAGTAAAAAAGATCATTTTAATAGTGGTGACAACATCGCAAATAATGTGAGTAGAGATCATCGGGATAGCGATACATTCCTTATTTATATCCTAGACTTGTTCAAATTTATCGTACCACATTGCTTGTATGAGCGTACATGGATAGTCAGCCTTGAAAAGTCCTGTCTTACCGCTCGCAGACTTGTGAAGTCGTAATGACAGTGTGTACTCTAGAATAATTTAAATTTTCTCTTGAAAACAACGTATGGTGCTCTCTCGACACTGTTAACGACTTGAAGTATTTACTTCCAAGATGCACTAAGAAAATAAGACGAATAACGATAGGAGACACTGCCTCGTTGGTAGCAAAGCATAATTCTCGCACCGTTGACCACGCTAGTCTATCTGCTTATTTTGAAAGCCCTTCGGTGGTCCAGTTGAAATATCTGTGCGGAAACCCACTGTACAAGAAACACATTTTTGTTGATGTGCGTATGGATGGTGGATTGAATGTCTAATAGAAAGGATGGCTGTCAACGGTTCCTCTGCCGTGTGTGCTTATGCCAACTACCAACGTGGCAATCTTGATATGGTGCAACTTTTTGTGACTGATAAAACTGTAGATAACCATCACAGCGGTTTTTCAGTATAAAGTATTCTACGTTCAAATAAGTCATTCTTGCCGATTCATAGTACGCTATTAAATTGTTATGCTGTGTACCATTCGGCGTTTACATCTGCGTACATATTTAAATTTGTTTTTTGATAAAGCATCACGTATAGTGTGCTGTTGTAATGGTTAGCTCATTTCGGATTCGGAATATAATAATGAATCCATTTGGAACTGCTAATTAATTCGTAATCGTGACATCATCTGCATCGTCTTTGCCAACAATACATCGACATTAAAGTTCGTTGTGGATTTGACCGCATTTTTCTTGTGCGGGACACTCTTTGGTCGGTAAAATCTTGAATGTTGTACATTTTACGCTGATCTGATTATTTGCCTTGATTGATATTTCTCTTTCTTCACTTTCCTCTTTTTTTTAATCCTTCCATCAGCTGATTGTCTGAAAATGACGCTGGAACACGATTCTCCACTCTTTCTTTCCTCCAAATTTTAGGACCCATCAATCCCATCTTCAGGGTTGACAATACGCACCGGAATAATACACAACTTTTTGGCAAATGTGGTATCCTCATTCAAGACATATATATTTATATTTATTTTAATTCCTAATATCCGGTCATCATACCTAGTCTATAATACCTAAATGTATACAAAAACTTACTCCTGTCCCTCTGCCTGCACACAATCACCTATAAGCACATGTGTATTCTACTAAAGTGAAATCGAATAACTATAAACAAACCTGCGATTGAAATACACGCTCATCCATGATGTCTATATTTTTAAATGTTGTTCGTTGCTGCAAAACTATACAAAATTCATTTTTATGTGTGAGCTATAAACTAACACTAATGCTCAGTCCCATGGATAATGGATAACAGGTTGTAAGTCAACCTCCTATCAGATAGCTATTGTTTGTGGCGGAGAACTAATAAATGTATATACAACTTTGTATTAGGTGTTGCGCACCTAGTAACAAATTAGTTCAAATATGACCAGAAGGATGAACCAAAGACAGTATGAATGGAACGTAAAATCTTGTGCCAAATCACTACATATATTATACATATACCAAAGAGTACTAACACTGGCTATTGTGTCAGTACCCGATACCAATACTATGGTTTCCGAAAAGGTGCACGTACCTAACAATGGTTGCTTTAAATCGGTACATGGTGCCAACAAAATGGATTTCAATGTATGCTGAAGTTTACCAAAATTGTGAATTATAACTATTTATGAACACCTACTACTACAGCAAATCCAATGCACTCTGGCCTTGACCGATATCATTTACCTTAGATAAACTACCTTTAAAAAATGAAAATATCCATTCAGCTCAGACTGAACATTGCATAATATCGCAATCTAAATTAGACTTATTAACCGAACCGCCATGCACGTCAGGTATAAACTAACGATATTAATATATATAATCAAACTCTGTCATTATACCATCAGTTTATATGATCTCGCGACGAAATTGGCAAATATATAGTTGGCATAAGTCGAGTATTATAATGCAAAGTGACCTCTGTTGTGTATGGATGAATTTTCTGACGTAATATAATGGGATAATTACTGGAGAGTACCAAATTTATATTAAATCAGTATGCCTGATTGCCTAAATTTGTTACATTATATGTCTATTACATACAAAGGCAAAATAAAAATAGTAACATACTTAATACCAATATGAGCATTTAATGAAATATGTATATTAATTTTAATGGTCGCTCAACAAACCTATTCGCTGAGATAAGACCGAAGAAGCCGTACAATATATATATATATATATATATATATATATATATATATATATATATTGACGATTTATAACATTTAGCTTTGAAAGATTACGCCTGTAGTACGATCATGAGTTCAAAAAATTCTATATTGCATACCAACAAATGATGTCTTGAAAGCAACCTAGGACATTATTGTCATCATTCTAGGTGCGAAAAATAATTTGTATCTATATCCCATAAATATAGTCAACTGGAATCAGACACAGTATTATTAATTGTGTTCCTGGTATTTTGTACTCTTGTAAAATGAGAGTTCAAAGGGGACCGGAACGACATTCCATAGTCTGCAAGAGCAATAGGTTTAATTTCTACAATACGTATGAAGCTTTATCGCAATTCATCCGTAGGAGCCTGTACTTCTCGCCCGATACCAACTGTACATTTTGCCAAGAAATGTGGATGCAGGGACGGTACGACTTCTATACGAATGTGTATTGCAAAAGTAAAATAGTTAACCTTATATAAAGTATCATACATACAAAAAAACGATGCGATGCTATTCTTTACTGGCTTGGTATCTGAAAACCACCGTATTGCACAACTTCCAGGCTCTGTATTGATAATAATATGTGAAAATTGTATAATGTATAAAAGGCAATTCATACAGTAGACCAATTTCCTCCTAATTCGAAACTCATCGCGTACTGTCCATAATGTAATGCGTCAGGCTCGAACCTGGGCACGTTTGCTTCAACTGTTGCTCTAACCACTGAGCCAACCTACCGTATACTACACACAATTTTCAGTTATATTAAAAATGCTTTTTGGCTGAGCTTATATGAGATGTCTGTGACCTAAAGTTCCAACTAACCACAGCCTATCTGTCATTATAGAACAGATACCACGCTACCTAGAGAAGTTGTATTGAAATGAACATTAAAACAACAACAACATCGGTTGCGTGAGCTTTGATTAAAAATATTTAAATAAAGTTTGCAATCTTGATGTAAATAGTACCATTATATATATATATATATATATATATATATATATATATATATATATATATATATTACTAACTAATTTATTTTGGTTACCTCTTTTTTCAGGTGGAACCTATCATCTCTTCAGACCTTAGGCTCCACGTTACTTGGGAAGTGTTATTGAATTCAACATTTATTTAATCAAGTTGAACCGGTCTACTGGATAAATTTCCTTTTCTATACTATATAATACTTATTTTATAATAACAAATGTGTATATATAGTGGGATATCAAAAATCGCAACCTTCAATTATACAATTGGAGTACACTTTACTGGCTGTGTATTTCAAGAACCATTTCGTTGGTACTTCTTTACAGGATCGGTACATGAAAAGCCATTGTATTAGTATCCTTTTTAAGCTCGGTATTTCTTGAAAATCATTTTGTTGGAACCTATTACCGGCGTGGTATCTGCAAAACCGTTGTGCCGGTACCTCATACAGACTGAATATCTCTAGAACAATTGTGTCGATGCCTTTTTGCAGGCTGTTTATATGCAAACCATTGTGTTAGAACATTTTACAAGCTCGATGTATATTATAAGCAGTTAGTTGGTTTTGCAGTTGCATTGTCGATGAGTATATGAGTTTATCTTTATTGCTTGAATACACATTTGTATACGATACAGTATTGTCAAAAATTTGTTCATCAAATAGCGGTATACAACGTGGTATCAACTCCCACTGATGAGCTACTAGTAAGCCGGAAAACGCATTTCTGCATAAGATTAAACCTTTCCTCATTATGATTGGTTTATCCTTCTGGTCCTGTTGGAAATAAATTGTTACTAGGTAACTAATACTTAATACGCATTTGCATATTTGTTAGCTATTTACAGCAAAGAATATATAACAATGGTATAAAGTCCAAATTTCTTCGTATGAATTAGACGGCTTTACGAATTGTGACCCACTGTGTTTATTTTATCAATCAATATTTTGGCACGGGTATTAGCTATTGAGTACCTAGTAACACATTTGTTCAAAAAATTACACATATGCTTATGAGATTTTATCTTTTAATAATGTAGACTTTGGTTTCTCCTTCTGATCCTATTTGAACTAATCTTTTACTTCAAGTCTGCTAAATGGTACATATTTGCAAACACACAAATACACACATATATATATATATATATATATATATATATATATATATATATGTATATATATATATATATATAGTTTGGCAAACACAGGTGACTAACATTCGTTGTTAAGATTTTTCAGTAACGAATTCACACAATCAGCCTTAGCCAAGATTAATCAGTAGTATAAAATTAATATCCGCTCAGTGGTCAAACTCTGCAGTGAATAAAGCCAAGGGCTATGGAAGTGCTCCGTAATATTTTAAAATCACAGTTGCATCGTTGTGATAGAATATGAAAATGAAAAAACGGTAAACACTTTCAAAACATTAAAACCGATGGAAATGAATTACCTACGTAATGTATTTTAAATGGCAAATTCATGTTATTTTGTTGGTATTGTCCCTGAAACAGAACCCTCGCATTGCACTCACTTTCCGCTTATAAGTAAATTTCTTTATGCTTTCCCCATATTTTAATAATGGAGTTATATATTATGGCATGATTTACCCTACCCACTGAATATTTGATGAGGTAGTGGGAAAATTGGACGGTTAAATTGCTTTACGAACGTGAGTTGCAATGATGAAGCTTACTTCATATAATGTCTTCAACAATGTGAATTGAAAAGGTAACTCTCTTATAATATATATATATATATATATATATATATATATATATATATATATATATATATATATACCGAGTGTGTAAAGGATAACACTACGGCTATTGTGCCAATAGCAAAAATATTCATGGATCCAACACTATGGAAGCCGAGCATGTAAACGTCTGAACACATGATGGAATTCAATGTACGCTAAAATTCACCAAAATTGAGAATTACAACTATTATTGAATTAATCCAAAAATCCATAGGTTATGGACTTCAACTGTAATCAAGTATACACAATTGCGGAATGCATGTCATCTTTCACCACTACACAAAAGTTAGATATTATTTGAGACCGAGTAATTGATATATATGCAATCAGGCCGGTGTCAGTGCCTGTGCAAAAAAACAGTATAAATACGACCAGAAGGATAAACCAAAGGCAGCATGAAGTTCGTCCTATTTTCCCACATTCCTCACTCAAATATATCGTGGGTATAGGCGTAAAAATCGTACTCCTGATGAGTCGCCAGTGAGTACCGTGAACGTATGTGCACGAGATTCACTACCGTTCATGCTGTCTGCTGTTTATCTTTATGATCATGTTTGAACTAATTTAATATTGCGCAACAACTAATACACACCATATATATAGTAGGTTTCAAGTAACAAGCATGCACAAAAGGTTTAACTTAGGTTGGTGACGTACTGTCTCATTCGGAGTATGTTAGCTACGTTACTGAACTTAGTGTCTTGCTGAATTAAACTGCGCAAAATTCTAAAAATCCAACTGGCGTGTAAATCAAAATATCAAGAATAATTTTGAGTGAGTTTCTAATGACTATTTGAACTCAAATAAAATAGTCTGGAAACAATTAGAGACTCAATATATATAGTTTGATGCAATCATAGTCAAGACCAAAAATTCTTGAATTCAGCTGTCCAACCTGTTCCTGAAACGCATCGAGTCACAGTTAATCCTCAGTTTTAAAACTCCAAGTAAACCGTGAGGCAATTTACGTTGCGTTGCTGTATGCAGAACTTTTATTATATATATATATATATATATATATATATATATATATATATATATATATATACATATATATATATATATACATATATATATATATATATATATATTCAATTGAAATGCGTATTTTAATAAAATTCATTGTACCTTCCTGTGTGTGCAAAAACAAAAAGAAATTTTTATCAGATACAAGACGCACGCAGTTGATTGTTTCGTTTTTAACACACCTATGTTCGCATATTTCTATCTTGTTTTGCTTTTCAATTTATATAAAGATATGCTCATTAGTAGATATTTGAGGAGATAAGGCGAAAAGAAATGTTTCTTGTATCTGATTAAATTTTTTTGTTTTTGCACACAGGAAGGGTACAATGAATTTTATTATAAAGCTCGCATTTCAAAAGAATATATATATATATATATATATATATATATATATATATATATATAAATTATGAAATCTGTATGGATTAGCCATTCTATATTTGTATTTTATTCTATTTTAGCATACGAATTACTGCTGTCTGCGCAAATTCTGAGGCGACAAAGCTTGCACTATAAAACTTGTATCAATCATCGACAATTACTCGTGTTTTAATCGATTCGATATATATTTATTAATCAGCATACATTCAAACGAACTCCTATTTATAATTGAATTTTGGTGAATATTCAGAGAATGATATGTTCAATGGTTGTCAAATGGTTAACGTGTTTGCTGACTTAATTGAAATCCGGTAATTGCATTGAAATGAGAAGAAATAATATAAAGGAAAGTTAAGTACTTCAACGTTCAATAGATCAGTTGATATCGCTGACGAGAAGTAATGGAAGAGCAAGTTTCTCAGATCAGTGGCTGCCATTATAGCACCAGAAGTGTCTGTAAAGCCACAACTTCAAACGCTTCCGCCTCCGACGATCTTGATGAAAGTTGGGATGCATTCGTTTCGGGCCGCAGTCCCCACAGCAACCAAAGTATTTTGATAGTTCAGCGAATAAGCAAGCTATGACTGACGATGATGTCGAGGATGCGTTTATCATTAGCCTAATAAAGCTTCAGGGTAACGGAGAAGATGAGGACCATGACAATGTTGACAATAATAGCAATAACGGTCTCCAAAGCCAATATCGACAGACACGAATTATTCAGCTGCAGAGGTAGCTTATTCGTTTTATGAAATGTTACTTGTTCTACATCTATTGGTGTTCTTTTTCTTTGTAAACTTGATTAGCTTATTTGACATTTATCTGTTATAAAGCTGGTGTGTCTGTCGCTTCATCAGTTGATTTATGATCACGGTATAGGTCGTTTAGTTTTCACAATCATCTCACCTATTGTCGGTACTGTGCTTAACTGAGTGTGGATAAACTCATAAATTAGTATAATTCTGACGTTCATTGATGGTTGCAATCTATCGTCAAAACTGAACTCTCACGAATCTCTGACAGATTAGCTTAATCTTCCTTTCGCTGCTAGTCTCTATAATAAGAAACATCGAAGAAGAAAAAATACTAATAGAATCTAATACGCTCAAAATGTGTATCAAAAGGTTACGAATTAAATTCTAAATAGACGTAAGTAAAATTAGCCTCTCCTCCTAGTAATACCTTTGCATAATAACTTTGCCATGAAGTAAAGCCGAATTTCATCATCATATTTGATAGCTTTTCGTTTGTAAAGACAACTCGCTATATGTATTAGCTAAACGTCGTGCAGCTTATGAAATATTAAGTGCGGCAGGCTGGCGCTAAGTGGTTAGACCAACAGATTCTAAGCATACGTGCCCAGGTTCGAACCCTGGCCGCGGCAAATTCTGGACAGTACGTGATTATCCCCAAGAAGGGATTACGAAACCGGTCTTCTGATGAATTGCCTTTTCTAAATTATACAATGTTTATAATTTCAAATGTATGTACATAATGGGTCAGGTGTTTATATCAAGAACGCAAACTTGATATAAATAAATTAATAAATTTCCAGCTACAACAATCAGATTTATCGACTCCTTTCCTTATTTCACTCTCTCTTCCATGTTTACATTTTCTATCTTGTTCTGCCTTCAATTTATGTATACAGATATGTTTATTTGTAGATACGTAATAAGAAAATGAGAAAGAAGCGGTTGTTTTATCTGATAAATTTCTTTTTACTTTTGCACATAGTATATATATATATATATATATATATATATATATATATATATATATATATATGGCTCTTTATGTCCAAATGCCTTAGAATATTACATAGTATATTTCTAATTAGGACACATTAAATAACAAAGTAGATAATGGGCCATTTATTTCGATGTTACTAGACTCTTGCCTCACAATTTTCATATATAAATTCTTGGTTTTCATTTGATTCGGTTTTACTCATTTCTTTGTTTTGTCTGATTGGTGTATGTGTTTGTGTGTGTGTGGGCCTGTTTCACAGTTATCATTCTCGCTGTATTGCAAAGTGATGTCTGAGATCTGGTCAAATATTGTATTGATGGCTTAAGAATTAAGCATCTGTTCGCATTGTTCTCTGTTACGTATATGAGTTCTATTTTTCCGAGTGTAGTCTTTCGTTTCACATTTCTGCGCAAATTTCTTTTCATCAATTGGCAACAGCGCAAGTGTGAATTACAGTGTTGAACGCTTATATTGTTTGGAAATTTCTGTCACCTTATGTGCATCTGTTGTATCTTCTTTAGTTTGTTGCCAATCCGATAGAATATATGTTGAGTGTAGTCGTGGGCGCGTTCGATCTGGCCTGACGCTAGTAAATTGTTGTTAAATTTTGATCTTCGTGACCAGTCGATTAGAATATCATGTTGATGAAACTTTGAATATTTAGGTCATGCTTGTTGTTTTTATGGCAAAGAGCTTCATAAATAAATAATAATTTCATGAGTTTGTTTTATGTAGAATTGAGAAATTGGTCGAATTGACTGGGTGCCCCGTTGCCAATATATGATCGGAAATAGTTGATTTTCCTGACTTTACAATACATCAAGAATAACCTTACATGCAAACAGACACACAATAGAAACAAAAGCATACATACCAATCAGCAAAAATAAGAAATGGAAGTAAAACGAGTCAGATTTACTAATTCATAACCAAATGAAAACCCAGAATGTATAAAATGGAAAGATTGTAAAGCGAAGTTTAGTGTCTCGGAAATAACAACGTATTATCCACTGGTAATTAATGTGTTTTTTATTCTTAATTAGAAATATATATATATATATATATATATATATATATATATATATATATATATATATATATATGGAGAACATAGGTTTGAGGTTTCAACGGTGTGTTGCACAATTGCAAACGTGTATTCAGAATTTGGATTAAACAGAAGTATATTAGGTAATGATAAAGCACCCGTAGCTTCAGGCTTGAATCCTGTCCATTTTCAGACCACCGATTATTCCAGCATCAGCTGCTTGTCTGAAAAATGAAGGGACAAGGAGAACCCATCAATCAATGGCTATAATTGGTGAACCTGACAGAACAGGATTCACGATTTACCGACCTATGAGTGCTATCAATTGTCTCACATAAGAAAAATGCGGTCAAATACACAACAAGAAGGACAGAAATGAGCAAAAGATTCATCATTTAAGACGTTTAACTTGTTTGTTCTTTAATTCCAATGATTATCTGTCTGGTCGTCGGCCTACTTAAGTTGATCGCCAGCTTGCGCATCTATATCGGTAAAAAGTATTTGATGTCGATCTTAACAACTGTTTCTCATTAATTAATATTAAAGAAAAGTGTGTTAATTTAATTAAAACTCGTAATTTAGCTGCATTAAATTTGCGTGTTAATGTCGCTTCAACTTTCTACTGTGCAGCTTAAGAAACAGCTATCTCCTAAATGGGATATTTAAGTTAAATGCTTTGTTTACCTATGCGTCTTTTCATTTAGATTTTCCCATTTAAAAATTGACTCAATCAATTATTTAAGATAGCCATTGTGCATTAGATAGTATTTGGCTCTATTATATTCGTCACCTTTCGAAACTTGAATCGACCTATCTGTCAATTTATGAAAAAACAACAGCTAACTGTTGAGGTTTATATCGAAACGGTACAAAACTGCTGCAATGCAAATACTGTGCAGACCAGGTTGGTTTATGGTAAATTGTTCTATTTAATTCTACTATTTATTTTATAGTACATATAAGAAAGGCAGACGATTATCTTTCTCGTTCTATGACGTGAAACCGATATTTTATTACGCTTCATTGAAATTTTGAATCAATTTTCGTGATTGCTACCTGCTTTAAAGACAAGAAAAATATCACCAACATAACGTTTATATTGCATACATTTACCTTTACCTAGTCTGAAGACTATTTGATATTTTTAATGTAATATACACCTTGCTTTTTCTAAAAATATCCCCAAAATCTGATCACAAGTTATGGTAAACAAAAGTTATATTGACAAAGTCATGATGGTACTATTAATAGACGCGCTTGATAGAGGTATGTCTAAAAGAATCTGATGAACAAAGTGAATACTGGTTGTGACAAAGAAAAAATTGCATGCATTAACTGAGATGGCAAATTATGCGTAATGGACTGTTCGTGATTAGTTAAATTCTGTTAAGTTGTGTATGCAATGAAATAATACTAACTATGGCATATTAAATACTTGTGCTTTATCCATTAACAGTTAATTTTGCTACGTGAGCACACAAACTATCAATTGTCTGTTTTTCAGGTTTCTTTAGCAAGTAACAGTTAATCGTTTCATGTCAATGCACTGCTGTAATGAAAATTTACGATTGACTGATTGTGTGTGCACCAAAAAACATAACGATTTATTCTAGATGAATTAATTTTAACTTAGAAGAGCATTGTTTTTAACTTAACAAACAACCGCAAGTATAGTTCTATAATTGTAGAAATAAAGATGCCTCAGAAGGGCCTATATATATATATATATATATATATATATATATATATATCGAAAGAAAAAGCAAAACAAAAAACGTAATAGTTGGAACGCGAAATAAAGGAACACCCAGTTAATTTTATGCATCAACTCCAGTTCAAACTCACACCTCCTAACACGCTCATTTTTTCTTGCATAAATCCGGCTGCAGTTTTTTTGCATATCCATAAAGCTTCGTATTTTATTATGCCCCAAAGATCAGTTTTGTTTTAATGAAAGCACTCATAAACAGATTGATGGTGTGGCAATGGGGGAGCACCCTATCTCCAGTTTTTTGGCAGAGATGTTCCTAGGCCATCTTGAAAACATATCATTAAAGAATGACATCAGTTTAATTTACACAATATAAACGTTGTGTTGATGATATTTTCCTTGTCTTTAAGATACGAGTTGCAATCACGAATAATGCTTTAATATTTCAATGAAGCGTATAGAAATATCGGTTTCACGTCAGAGCACGAGAAATATGACGGTCTACTTTTCCTAGATGTACTATTAAAGGAAGGTAATATTGTCCTTTTTCTTAAGAACAGGTTGAAACCATGAACTTTGTTTCAGAGTTTCAAAAAAATGCATATGAATATCAGTTTCCTTGTCAGAGCACGGGAAAGATGACTGTCAATCCTTCTTAGATGTTCTACTAAAGAAAGATACTAATGGTAACAAATAGAACCTAACTATAAAACAACTTGGTCTGAATAGTATTTGCATTACAGCAGATTTGTAGCCGTTTAAATATAAATTCTCAACAGTTATTTATGCTGCTTTTTCAAGAATTGATTGATTGGATAATTCAGATTCAAAAGACAACTAATATACTAAGGCACAAACAATTTAACGTTTAATGGCTATTCTAGACAACAATAACAGACGTATTTCGGACCAGAAATGAAAGTATCTACCTGAACATCCCATTTGGGATGCCGTTTCCCAAATAACACAAAAGAAGTTATTGAATCAGCATTAACACGCACAATTAATGTAGCTAAACTACGAGTGTTATGTAGGGTAACACACTTGCCTTTACCAACAATCAAAGAGAAACAGTCGTTAATGCTGATATTATTTACCAATATACATGTGCAAGTTGTCGATCAACTTACGTAGGCCGATCGACCAGACGGGTTAAATACCCAAGAGAGGGGACATTGTGTTCAAACTTATATCACTCTCTATATTTAAGTTTATCTTCATTGTCAAATACAGAGATGTTCATTTGTAGATAATTGATAAGTATATAATAAAGAAGTGGTTCTGTATCTGGTAAAATTGCTTTTTCTTTTTTTGCACATTGAATATATATATATATATATATATATATATATATATATATATATATATATATATATATATATCTCCTTCTAATGTTTGTTTTCTTCAAATATCTTTAACGAAGTGATTAATGGACATTTAATTTAGTCAATACTAATCGACACCTTACAACTTGGGTTTTCATTTGATGTGGTGGAAACTGCTTAATTTTCTGTTTGTTTTTCATTTCTTTTACGTTGGTTTGTAAGTGTATATGCGTACGTGTCTGTTTTTGCCTCTGTGCGTGTAGGTGTCGTCCTCGTTACAGTTTTCAGAATGGTGTCTGGATCTGATCGTTCTTGTATTGGGTAGACTGAGATTCTAACCAACTGTTCGCATTGCTAGTTGTTAAGTATACACATGGTTTTCCCCGAGAATCTGTCTTTTTTTCGCCTTGTTCCTCAAAATCTTCTTTCCAATTTGCAACAGCGCAGGGTGTGCAGATTACAGAGTTGATCGCTAATATTGTTGCGTAACTTATCACATTGTTAACGATGGTTATGGGCACCGTATGTGCAAATGTTTTTTCTTCGTTATATTTTCAATTGATCGATCGTTTGTTGAGTCTGGTCAAATGGGTGTTTGTGCTTGCTTGATGCCAGTAAATTGTTGTGCCTTTATATGATTCGTGGCCATTTGATTAAAATATTATGTTGGCGAAACTTTGAAATGCTTAGGCCGGGTCAGTTTGTTGTTTTGTATAAAGAGTTTCGGGTACATATTTTAATTGAGAATTTCCTTCAAATTGGCTGAGTGACAGGCTTAATATTTATGACCGGATATATTGATTTTCCTGACGGCGCCAGCCCGTTTTTATCAATTTCTGCAATGTTTCTGAGTTCTGTTGATCAATTGTTTCTTCTTACGTCCAATATACATGCTACCACACGTACGTGAGAATTTGTAGATTGCGACCGATTTGGAGAGAATTGGCAATTGATCTTTACATCGAACCCTCATGATACCTTTGTGCTGAATATGTTTTTAACCTTTTCACTGGTTAAATTCTCCTTAGTGAGTCGATTTAACTGTCGTTCAGTTATTGGAGGCCAGGTAGGTCACTTCTAAATGATAATTATAGGAAAACCCGTCTGATGGTATCTGGATATGCATCGGACGTGGTATGTTGTTGGCATCTATGAACCACTTTTCGGGCAGTTGTCTCATTAGCAAAATTTTCCCTCAGGTAGTCTAGCTCTTTCTTGATCTTGTATCTAGGGCAGATCTTCTGATTCTGTTTTCTGGGATGTTAACTAAGGTACTTGCGTGAGATTTTGGTACATTATTAGCTGTTGTCTAGTGAAAGTAGATTTTCTATTATGTATTGCCACTATCATTATGTCCAGCCATACAAAAGTCACAAGTGACTAATGTTTCACTACCGTATAACCATAGGGAGTGTAAAAAGTATATAAATAAATTTAGACAAATTATTAGTGAGATTTACGAGAGAGAGAGAGAGAGAGAAGGAATACCTATGAGTAAATTTATCAGGATAACTCACAGAAATTAGGCAAACTAAACCTCTCCACAACACTATTATGGCCAAGTTAGCACTCGGGCAAGGCGACATCAGCCACTATCAAATCACTATTTAATTCTCGAGTGAGTTGGCTGCTCTAGAAGGAAAAATTATGGTCTTTCTCTACCTCGAGAGTGCTTATTATGTCTGGATCGGCTCCATTGGTTTGCTTGAGGATTTGGGATGGGTCTTCTGCTTCTGGGATGAACAACATTATGTCATCTACATACATTTCGTAGAGTGCACACTGTCAATTCTACATTTTATGCTCGTTTTTTCAAGATGATACCTGTATACATCTACCAGGGAATGTGCATTGCAGCTTCCCATAGCTACACCATTGAACTGGCAGTAATTATTCTTTTCAAATGTAAATTGAATGCTTTTGTACATACAGGCTCGTTGTTGTTTTTTTCCACTGGAATGTTGGTAAATAGGAATGAGACGTCAAGCGAAGCTATTTTGTTTTGTCGGACGTTTTTCCTTCAATTCATCTGCTAGCTCGAATGAGCCCACGGTGGTGTTCGTATTTATGATATTTACTAATAGCTAAATTAATTGGCAGAGAAGCTTAGCTGGTTAATGTTGCGGTGCGTTAATCATTGACGTAATGAGGCTGTCAAGTTTTTGTGGATTTTTGGTTTTCCTTACATTCTTGCAGGGGTTTTCCGCCAGGTTTCGCTTTTTGAATTTCTTACATGAGTTCTGATCTGCTTTCGGAAACACCCATTGTAGATAAAATTTGTTTCGTCATATTTTCTATAATAGCGTATTTTTTTATTCAATATTTGTTAAACCAGCTTTCAATTTTTGTCTGGTTTGAATTTCGATTTGTAGACACTATGAGCATCAGCCTCAAGTGTAACAACTATTGATCTTCTTTCGGGTGTGGGCAGTCGAACAGTTTTATCTGATTTTAGCTTTCTTGGTTCATGTATATGTTTATTTGTAATGATTTGGCTGTATTTGAAATTCTTTCTGTTTTGTTATAGTTCGATTACTATCTCAGCATTCTGTTCCTGTCCGTTGAATGTCTGTGGGCCGACACCTTTTGTTAAGTCTCTGTAGGCATTTGCGGTTCCAACCTGGATGTCAATAATGTGGCGTTTGTTTAGATGTAGAATTTTGCTCATAAGAAAAGTAATTTTTCTGATAATTTGACAAGGTCGCTTTCGAATAATTTTGAATAAATGCATCAGGATTTTTAGGCAATTTCGATTGAGCAGGTAATTTGCCAGATCCCTTGTGAGGTCTTAAGTTTTTTTGTCAGCTGTTTCTCTCTCCATTGCAAAAGCATTGCATTCGCCCTCGTACAAACTTGCAAGTTGGCAACCTAGTGATTGAATGATTCTCTCAGCATCTTGTAGTTTTGATTGGTTGTCCTCGATGGCATTAATCAGTAAGCATATTCTTCGGTTTCTGGTTATTTCGTTTTGGCACAATATTTGATTGTAAACACGATTTGAAGAACTTAATTCTTTCCAAAAGTTGGGCACTCACACAATTTGCTGCAACACAAGTGTTTAGTTCCTTACAGGTAAAAGGCTGACCTCGCTCTTTAATAAACTTTATTATGTTCATTTCCTTCGAATATTACAGTTTATTTCTTATTAGGAAGTACAAAAAAATTAATAACAAAGTGGATAATGGCCTGAATTTTAATTTGATTGTGTGGGTGGCAACTTGTCTGACTCCGTTTTACTTGTTTGGGCTAATTAGTAAGCGTATACGTGTATGTACCTGTGCGTGTGAAGGGGTCATTTTCGTTTTATTGCAGAATGATGTCTGAGATCTAGTCATTCTTGTATTGGTGGATTGAGTTTTTTTGCCAAAAGTTCGCTTTGTTGGATGTTACGTGTACGAATTTTTCCCCCGAGTCTCGTGTTTCGTTTCGCCTTGTTCTTTAAATTTATTCCATCACCTTGGTAACAGCGCAGAGTGTGAAGATTGCAGTGTTGATCACTCACTGTTGTAAAATTATACATACATCTATATATATATATATATATATATATATATATATATATTTAAATGGTGAAATTAGAAACTATCATTATATATATATATATATATATATATATATATATATATATATATATATATATATATATATATAGGCTTATAACCATTCCTTTTAATGAATACAGTATTCTTATAATTACTATTAGTTATTTTTGTCTTCCTAATTATAAGATATATATATATATATATATATATATATATATATATATATCTTTGAAGTCCAATGGCAGGATTTTTATTATATATATTTTTCGGTATAAACTCAAATTTGTATCAGATATCAAAGGCAATTCGTCCAGTATACCAGTTTCGCCTTTTTTGATAAATCATCAGGTACGGTCCAGAATTTGCCGCGTACGGGGCTCGAACTGATGCACATTTGCTTCGGAGTATGGGACTACCACTGCGAAGTTCTGTTGCATACTAGAAGTTATTATCAGTTAGATACAAACTTATGTTTTTGATTAGTCTCTATTTCAGGTGGAGCGTATTTATGTATTAGGCATTGTGCATCTAGCAAAAAATTAGTTAAAATATTACGACATGGCCTAACATTATTCAGTATAAACGAAATTTATAATTTCACATACACATTCGTATCGTGCCTTCTGGTGCCTCATCAGTAGGAGCCGGTACTACGCCCTATACCCACTAGATATTTGGTCTAAGAATGTAGGACAATTCGACGATAAAATCAAATACTGTATTTGAAGTTAACTCCAGTCACGCCTGAACACACATTCGCATAGGAGATTGTACCGTCCAATTCTTCCACATTCCTCACCAAAATATATAGTGGATATAGGGTTTGGTACTGATGAGTCGTCAGTAAACACGGAACGCATGTGTATATAAGATCTTATCTTCCGTTCATGCAAACGTTCGTGTATCCTTCTTATCCTATTTAATCTAAATTGCTGCTAGGTACACAATATTTAATAATCATTTCTATTAGTTCTTTACAACAAAGAACATATGACATGTAATTTTTATGATTTTAGTCGTAAGGCTTTGGTAAATGTACAGCAATTAAGATTTGAAACTTAGAAATTGAAAGATGCAAAAGATGTAGTGAATCAAGCGATTTCAATAAATATTTTTAGAATACTCGTTTTATAAGAAAATTCGTTTGAACTCGCCGTCGTTAAACTTTTCGAAAGATGTTTTTCATTTTTCTTCCTATTATGCGTGACACATCAAGCTTAATTTTTTTTAAATTTAGACTAGAAGATTATACCATAGTTCGAGTCCGGATGATATTCATGCTAAATATATTATCTAGTTGTCATGTGAGATTTGATTAAGGCATTATTGCGTGATTTGATTTTGTGTAATGTTGACAGGAGCAAAATATCGCAGAATACATCAAATGAAACGTTTTAACTAGACCGGTTTCGTCCTTTTTAATCACTCACCAGTAGTAACCAGCATTGTCGTGGTGGGGTTTCAAACTCAAGCAAATTTGGCTCAACGTCAGAAAACTCATCGCTTGCACAATTGGCTACTTTTGTAATCAAACTTAGTTGTCACATTTTTTAGTCTATCTTGACATCAGTCAATTTAGCATGTAATATATTTAAAGGCATAATTATCATGAACTAATATTTATGCATTTTCATATTTGGCATATCTCACTTTATGTAAAGATTGTTCATTTAGGACTAGGAGGACGTACGGAAGTCGACACGAAAAAGACGTTTAATTTGTCATAAATCGATTTCCAGTCATGTGCTAATTATTATACGTGAATTCGAATACACTTTGCTTAATTTCACAATCGAATTAAGTAATTTTAATGTCCAATTTACCCAGGACCGGCTCGCACCGATGAGTTGCCAGTAAGCACGACACTTATGTGTAAACGAGATTATATCTTTCGTTTATGCTGACCTTGATACATCATTCTGGTCGTATTTTTAATCTAATTGCCTACTAGGTACGCATTGCTAACGTCAGCCAAAGTACACTGCACGTGAGACTTCTAGCGCTGAAAGCCACATTTCCTATTTTTCATAAACTATATACTCATTGTTTTTTATGCAAAATCCTTTCGTCGAGGTGCTCTGATGATGGCAACAAAGGGTCGAAATGCGATAATATGTGTGGCCGGTGGCATTTTTTAACTTTGTACAGCTGATTGCATAAAATGGGATTAGTGTTTACCGTGCCTCCGCACACCTATTTGATATGATTGTTTCTATCACACTCACGATCAATAGTTGCTGAATTTTTACGCATGTTAGAAAGTGTTCTTAGTCTTTCGCGAATTAAGGTCTAGAAATTAAATGGGGTCTCTAACACCGGTGAAACTGCGTGTTTTCACTGTACCACTCGAGGATGTTATGCTAGTTAACTATTTAAACAATAATTGTTTGCGCGGGTGGTGGTAGCAGTTCTTTAAATCAAGTTTGCGAGCTTGAAGTAAACACAAACCCCATTGTATTTAACCAGTCGTCCAACAACATAACAAAACTACCACCAGCTGCAACGCACTGACGCGTTTCGACCTTCCATGATCATCATCAGAGTACGACGGCAAACTGACTATCGAGGATGAAACCGCATTGAATATATATGTGGAATTCAAAACGCGTCAGTGCGTTGCGGCTGGCGGTAGTTTTGTTATGTTGTTCGACGACTGGTTAAATACAATGGGATTGGTGTTTACTTCAAGCTCGCAAACTTGATTTAAAGAAATGCTAGTTAACTGTTGAAATGGACAGAATGTTTGCATATTTTTACTATTTTTGTTTAACATCCTTTCTAAACTATGAATTTTTTCTAGGATGGATGTGTATTTTGTTTAAACTGAGGATGCAGTCTGAAAATCAACATCAACCCAATATTAAAAATATCAGTTTTCTGAAATTTAAAATAAAACCTGAGGATAGTTTTTACTTTGTGAATGCAATAATATGGTAATAGCTTTTGACATATTTTCGGTATTTTTTTAGTAAAATAGTTTTTACAAACATATGCTTGTGGCGCGTACACACACACACACGCACACACACACAAGCATTTAAATTTAACTTTTTTTTCATTGCTTTTTCTAACAATTCGACTGTGCGTTTGCTGCAATTTCGCGCACCATTGTGTTAGACGTGAGCTGGCTGATTCCACTGAATCAAGTGTTAACAAATCATCGGCATTTGCAAGATCAACAATTGCGGGTGCCTCGTTGCTAAGCCGTCTTCATTCCAATGGGAGTTTGGTCGGTATGCCCTTGCTTCCTTTGCTCGTGACTGCTTCTTCTTTCGAACAGCCTACTATTAGACAAGGTAACATTTTCGAAGTTATATATATATATATATATATATATATATATATATATATATATATATATATATATGGTCGGATCTTAGATTCGAAAGCGATACTTTGTAAGATCAACTTGAAAGATAGACTTATTAAAACCATAATTTGTTACCTTAACTTAAAATTTTCTTATATTTAACGGCTTTAAAAAACGAAACAAATGAAGCAAGCTTGCTTCATTTGTTTCGTTTGTTAAACTTGTGAAGTGAAATGCAACTGCTGAAATATTTTTCAAAAGAAAACTACTGGAATAATGAAAGCTGCGTTAGTCAAAACGCAGATCAGGTAAATTCATGGACTTCGTTGTGACTTGCTTATTACTAAGACCAGTTTTCTATGAGATTAGAGAGCAATGGTATTAAAACGGGTTGTTGTTTCGAAAAAAATTCAAGCAGAAAATTAACTTAATTGACTGTATTGCTGAGTCCTCTCGTCGGAGACATGTTAATTTGAACAAAATAGAAAATTCAACGAACCATTTTAAGTTTGGGCAATAAGGCCGTAAAAGCTTCATTTTAAAATGGCCATTTACAATGTATCCTTTTAATTTGGCCTGACCAGTCAACTACACAATCATAGGCGCAAAACAATAGATTTGTAAAGGTAAAGTAAACAGAATATTTTGTATAATTAAACGAACATTGGTTGCGCGGGTGGTGATAACAATTATTATAATCAAGGTTGCGGTCTTGATATAAACACCTGACCCATTAATTACTTACATATGTCAGTATAAACTAAGAATTGTATAGTGTAGAAAAGGCAATTCATCCAGTAGACCGGTTTCGTCCTTATTCGGAACTCATCATGTACTGGCCAGAATTTGCCGCGGACAGGATTCGAACCTGGGCACGTCTGCTTCGGAATCTGGTGCTCTAACCACTGAGCCATCCTGCCGCACACTACACTACACACAATTTTCAGTTATATACTAACTAATGTAACTTGGTTAGTCTATTTTTCCTTTAGGTGGAGCTCATATGGCATCCATTTAGACCCAAAGTTCCAACTAACCATCCCAATCTGTCATTACTGAACAGACACCACACGACATGAGTTCCCAATAAGGACGAAACCGGTCTACTGGATGAATTGCCTTTTCTACACTATACAATTCTTAGTTTATACTGACATATGTAAGTAATTAATGGGTCAGGTGTTTATATCAAGAGTATTTTGTAGTTGATTTTGTAAAATCATAGCAGTATAATAAAAGGCAGTGCAAACTCAAAAACGTCAATGAGGGAGGGATTAGTGTCTGATAAATATGCTTGTGTCACTGATAAATTTCCTTTGATGCTGTATCATGTGTACTAGCTTCAGTGATAGCTAGAAGGATGAGAGCCGACGACACTCTCTGCTGTAATGGAACAGAACACCCTACAATATATGCACGGTAGGCTGCTATCTGACTTTTCCGATCTTCGTTTGTCGCCTAATCTTCAGCTCTTGGAATATGTTAGAGTTCTTGCCGCAAAAGTTCGTCATTCAGTTACGGCTAGTGAACTACTGAAGCACTGCATCTGAATTGCTTATCTACAGAACACCGGAATGGCTTCGCGCAGCACACAAGGTACCTAATTCTGGCTTAATTCACGAGAAAACGCAATTCTTCTCCCAGTCAAATGTAAGAGTGATCCAAATATGTGTGGCGTAGCCTTTCTGATATTTAGTGTTAAATTGAAACACGTTTTTGAATGTAATGCTGTGTACCCTTGCTTGTCCCACGCTCAGTTCTGTGTAGGCATCCTAATTTTGGGTCATAAACGTGTACGTGTTAACAGTTAACCATTTTGCTAAGGTAAAAAATAACCTCTTTGAAGAACATTCAGATGTGTTTTTTGGCGTTGCGCGACGTTCAGAAATCCTATTGATTTCGAGTGATGTCCATGCCAAACTTGGTCACGACCGCTTAAGAAACGAAGCTGTTAGGAGGTGGGTCCTTGGTGAGAATGTCTGGGACAATATCATCATCCTTTTCAATTTTGCCATTAGCCTTATCCATGTTGTAGTAAACGCTATATATCAGCACTCCTGACGGCATCTTTTTTACATGTCGTAACGATGTAAATCATGCAGATAAGGCGATGGCATGCCATCATTCTCGTTCTTATAAGCTGACGATTCGTAAACTCTGTGAGTTTAGAGCGTTGCATAGCTGATGTACTGGTCTAATTAAAGTATCTTATCACATTTTAGACAGTGAAAATCTAATTAGCATTCCGCTCATTGAACCCGCTCGCATTTTGCGCGAATATTCATTCATTAATGACGGATATCACTGTGTAAAACGCAGTCATGACTGCTTGCACTTCCGCCGTGAGATGTATGATGAAAACCAATAGTGTATTAAACGGCATCTAGTAGGCTATTTAGAATATATTTGACCAAGCTTCGACTTGTCTCTTAAAGGTTAAACTTGAGCGACTGTTAGCTATCTTTACGTACACCGGAGCTCTTCAAGACGCGGCAACTGTGGCCATACCAAGCTCTGCAATTAACTTTCTACCAGTTACGTAGCGGTTATGGCTTAACACTGGCTTAATGTTGTTAAGCAGTGACGTTATTTTATAACTTTATGTAAAGATGTAGCGTTTTGTCGGTGGTTCTTCTTCCAATGAAGTCGGGATGCCTCAGGTTAAGGAAACGCGACTCGTTACGCACTTGCAAAATTTTAAACGATAAATATTGCCAAAACGCGTGGTTAAAGACGAGTAGCGCCTCTTTTGATGCATTTATGAAGAACTGCAGACTCATGAATGACGGCAGCGTCGTGAATCTACGGGTTCTCTTCGATATTATAAAAATTCAGTTGAAGAACATTTTATAAGTACGTGCAGAATCTTATTTTGCGATTTTGACGTATTGAATCCGTCTCATCTTTTTATCAGCCTTTTCTGTTTTTCATCAAAAGCGATCACTATTATTAACGTCTTAAGGTTTCTTTACAAGCGAGAGAAGCAAACTAAGTGGGCTCAGACATTGACTTGATGGGAAATAGAATGCTTGGACCAAATCCGTGCATTACGTTGCGCTCTTTAGTTGCCCAACTGGTATCAGAAGCTCAGCATCGTTGCCTTTTTAAGTCTACTCAGGCATTTTAAGTTTGGTGGCTCGCAAAAGTGTTTGGTGGGCTATGCTTAATGATAACATTCAGGCCAAAACTTTAAGAATTCTTCAGGTTTGCAAAGATGGCTCATCGGCCCGTGTTCGGATTAGTGAAATTCATTCTAAAACTTTTATGTTTGGCTCTGGCGTTAGGCAAGGATTTTTCGTTGCCTCCACCCAATTCAATTCGTCTATCGATGCCGTATTTTCTGAGGTCAGTATAGCACTGCTAGGAGTTGAGATTGGCGCTTATGTCCGGCTTATTGCCGTCAAATATGCTAAGATTCTTCTCTCTTTGCGGAACGGTAAGGCGAATTTTCAACAACAGTTAACTGTTGTTGATTTATTTAAATGGAGGTTCTGATCTGGATATAAGCACCAGACCCATTATATATGTACATTTGTCAGTATAGACTAAACACTGTATAATTTAGTAAACAAAATTCTCCTTGTAGACCTGTTTCGTCTTTTTTAACAAATATTCACGTACGGCCCAACATTTGCGGCAGACAGGGCTTGAACCTGGGCACATCTGCTTCGGAATCGTTTTCTCTAATCACGGAGCCACTCTGCCACATTTAACGGTGCCCACAAATTGTCCACGAGGCACGGCTTAATACTAAATGCTCCGAGAATTGTCGTCATGGCTAATTTTTATCTAAAGAAAGCATTGACTAACCGTCTTTATTTTCTGGATTCATCAACTCCATGCTCTTCATGTTTATTTTAGTTTATCTATATTCCTCTGATTCAGAAGATAACAACCGCCACGCCATTGGCAGTTTTTAATCAGTTAACTTTGTTATCTGAACTGTGCTATTTGGTTAATCTTAGATTTTCGATAACTGCTTCATCTAGGTAAGGAATGCCGATTGCATGTGGTGAAATTGTGTCTAAAAAGGCTCCTTACACAGAAAGCAGGCCCAAATACTGAGGAAAATCCAGTGAATGGCTGGGATTTCAGAAGTAAAGGAATGGCTATCAGTTGGATGGATAACATTATTCGAGATATTGGTTACTCGATCACACAACATCGCAGTCTCACAAACATACATTTAAATGAACATTTATATAATTAAACGAACATTGGTTGCGCGGGTGGTGATAAAAATTATTATAATTAAGGTTGCGGTCTTGATATAAACACCTGATCCATTAATTACTTACAAATGTCAGTATAAACTAAGAATTGTATAGTGTAGAAAAGACAATTCATCCAGTAGACCAGTTACGTGATGAGTTCCCAATAAGGACGAAACCGGTCTACTGGATGAATTGCCTTTTCTACACTATACAACTCTTAGTTTATACTGGCATATGTAAGTAATTAATGGGTCAGGTGCTTATAACAAGACCGCAACCTTGATTATAATACATTTAAATGGACAAAAGTTTTCGTTAGTCTAATGGCATGCATGTTCCAGTGGAGAGGTCTGTTTATTTATGCTATATTTTCATTGGATCTGTACATGCAAATTGGGATGAAGCATAGACGTCCGTTTATGCGTAAATATACCTGTATGTATTTATTAATGTATTTTTTTATGTTTGTGTGTATGCATGTACGCATGCATATATTTATGTGTGTATGTATGCATTTATGTATATGTGTATGTATTTATGCATGCATGCATGAATGTGTGTAGGTATGTATGCGTTAATGTATATATGTATGCATGCAAGTAAGTTTTTATTTATGTATGTATGGTAGTATATATATATTTATGTCTGTTTGTAAGTATATATGTATGTATGAATTTATGTGCTTATGTATTTATGTAAATATTTGTGTAGGTGTGTATGAATTTATGTTTGTATGTAGACATGTGCGTGTATGTATGTATATGTCTGTTTCCTTGGATGTAGACATTTTCGTGTATGTATGCCTGAATGTATATATGTTTGTTTGCACCTATGTATGTGTTTGTGCATGTGTTTTATATATGTATGTCTGTACGTAAGTATGCATGAATGTAGGCATGCATGCATGTATGCTTGCATGTATGTATGTTTCTGAGTAGTAAAAACAATTCGTTTGTCCTTCCTATGCATTTTTTATTGATTTAATTTTAAAGTGAAAAGATTTCACCACACTTCTAATTTCCATAATCTTTTCAAACTGCTTAATCTTCATTCTTCAAAATTTAGAAAACATCCAAAACCCCCGACAACCATCTACCGTCTCTTCGGATGCTTCTCCAGTCAATGCCACTGATACAGTTTGCAATTCTCTCTCTACGCGCCTATTTCAATTGGCGTCGCGTTCGCCATCTCGTTTGCATCAGACGATGTCTGGAAAGACAGATTTGAGTAGTTGTGCAGCCGTCGGTGCGAGTGGTCGTCTCCGTTCATTGACTAAAAAGAATACTTCATACCGTAGCAACCGATTTGTTATGCATGCACCTGTTCTGGCAAGGAGGCTTGCTTCAAAGGTTACCCGTCATTTATAAATTCATGTATAATTTTAAATATATATATATATATATATATATATATATATGAGAGAGAGAGAGAGAGAGAGAGAGAGAAGATGAATGAGTGTGTGTTGGAGAGAGAATGAGCGTGATAGAGAGCACGATGAAAGAAGAGATGGGGAGATAGATAACAAGAGAAAGAAAGAGTCAGTTTGTGAGATTAAGAGAGTAAGGGGGAAAAAGAATGCGTATGTGAGAGGTGAATAGTCCTAGATATTACTTTACTTGATCCGTGCTGTGGCTAACACAGGATTTTTCCAAATCACTTTCTTGTTGGAATTATTTTTGATACCTTTGTTGGTGTTCTTCGTCTGTTTAACATTCACCAGCGGTCTTAGAACCTATCTAATAAACAATTCTTTAAATCAAGTTTGCGAGCTTCAAGTAAACACCAATCCCATTGTATTTAACCAGTCGTCGGACAACACAACAAAACTACCGCCAGCCTATATATGTATATGTGGCGAAAGATGCATAGAAATTGTGCAGCCGACATTTCCAGTCAAGTTCAATGTATGCGAGACTGCTAGAGGTGAGAGCCGCCTATCTAAATTTGATTTCCATGTATATTCAATGCGGTTTGATCCTTGATAGTCAGTTTGCCGTCGTACTCTGATGATGATCAAGGAAGGTCGAAACGCGTCAGTGCGTTGCGGCTGGCGGTAGTTTTGTTATGTTGTTCGACGACTGGTTAAATACAATGGGATTGGTGTTTACTTCAAGCTCGCAAACTTGATTTGAAGAATTGTTAATCTAATTGTTTTAATCTAATAAACAGTTAGATACTGTTTGTTGCGAAGAGCTAATATATATGCAAGTAAGTATTAGGTGTTGCGAACCTAGTAACAAATTAGTTCAGTTGTGACCAGAAGGATAAACCAAAGGCAGCATGAACGGAAAGTATAATCTCATGCACATTCGTTTCTGGCGACTCATCAGTAGGAGCCGGT
>JAQBSW010005773.1:0-54453 GCA_029291075.1 Eudiplozoon nipponicum | reverse complement strand
AATTTGATTTCCATATATATTCAATGTGGTTTGATTCTCGATAGTCAGTTTGCCGTCGTACTCTGATGATGATCAAGGAAGGTCGAAACGCGTCAGTGCGTTTCGACTGGCGGTAGTTTTGTTATGTTATTCGATGACTGGTTAAATACAATGGGATTGGTGTTTATTTCAAGCTCGCAAACTTGATTTAAAGAAGTGTTTCGATGCTCTTTATTGTGGAACAATAGCATATATGCATGTATATATTGGGAACAGTGGTCCTAGAAACAGTTAATTTTTTTTTAAAATATCAATAAATCACACTCAAGCGAGCACGGTGTTGCATTTCAAAACATAGCCTGCAGATCTGTCTCTTTTAATTCGTTTTTCTTCGTGTTCACGTGATGACCACATACAACATAAACGCATAAGTAAATCAAACCAATTTTGCTAGTGAATATTTTTTCCAAAAACAGCATCTCATTATTAAATGAATCGCCTATTAGTAAAATAGCAGTCTTCACAGTTTTTCGGTTGTGTGCGTCTGTCGATCTAAGTTTGCATTTAATTATTTTTAATACTAGTATCCACGGTTTCGGCATCGAATGCAAAAAACCAGCTGCAAAGAAACGTCACCTGTATCTTATTGTCGGTCGCATCAGCTCAGAGATTTCGTGGTCAACCGGGCGAAGGATCATGTCCCGGCTATAACACTTAACTTGAAAGCCAGTGTGTAACCTTTTCAGTTGACATTCCATGATGATACCGAGCAGTTCTTCTTCAGATGAGTTACTTGCCGCGCTCAAATCCTGGTGCGCTAACAGGCGAATCTCGTACATTTCATACCAATCAGCTGGATCCAAGTCAGTTTCGTCTAGAATGTCGTGATAGGTCCCTTCCACTTCACCGTAGAAATGAGAGCCGGCTTGTTGCTTTTGTTATAGCGTGGTATGTTTGATTTTATTTGGATTATATGTATTTTTGTTCAATAGAAAGCATGTTTAATTTAATTTCAAATGAAAAATCTATTTATTTTGGCAAGAAATTTACATAATTGCATAAGGCATGGCAAATAAATTAATAAATTAGTTCAATTAAAAGCAGGAACAGAACGGAAAAACGCATAGCTCAAATCAGGTTTTCCTATATTACATATGTAACTATCTTGTATTTAGTTCAACCAATTGTAAAATGCAAAATTACGTTTAAATAAATGGTTTGGAAGAATATAAGGATTAAGTTCATAAGCCAGTTTTCATTAGAATCGCAATTAACTAGAACGCATGAACTAATTTAAGAGCCTGATGAAACGGTGAAGTTGTTGTTCCAATCATTAGGCCTCAAAGCAAACGCTTGTTTGTAATATCTCGGCTAAAAACTGCATGAGACTTCTCAAGAACTTTAAAATGTACTCTCACACTTCGTAAATAATCAATGGAGCATATTTCAGCTGTCGTTACGATTTGCAAATTTATACCATATATAGCTATCATATATATATATATATATATATATATATATATATATATATATATATATATATATTTCTTATAAGAAAGAAAGAACACATTAATAACAAAGTGGATAAAGGCCATTTATTTCGTGAATACTAATCGCTCTAAAATCATTCATTAAAATACATTCTGGGTTATCAATTGATTATGCTAGTGGTAACAAATTTGACTCGCTTTTACTTCTGTTTCTTGTTTTGGCTGGTTTGTGAGTGTGTATGCGTTTGTGTTTGTGTGTGTGCGTATTTGCATATTAAGGTCATTCTCACCAGCGTTGCAAAGTGATGTCTGAGATCTGGTCATTATTGTTTTTAAAACCCAGTATGTATATAAATGTTTGATTGTAGAGAGATGCCCTATATCCACTTTGTTATTCGTGTTCTTTCTTCCTAATTAGAAATATACTGTGTAATATTAAAAGGCATGGACATTATAAAGAATATATATATATATATATATATATATATATATATATATATATATATATATATATTTCTAAATAGGAAGAAAAACATATTTATAACAAATTGGATAATGGCTATTTATCTCGAGACTACTAAATCTTACTTTACAATCTTTTATTTATACACATCCTGGGTTATCATTCAATTGTGTGGGTGGCAACAAATCTGACTCCGTTTTACTTCTATTTCTTGTTTTGGCTGATTAGTAAGTGTGTGTGCGTTTGTGCCTGTGTGTGTACTTGTTTGTATGTAAGGGTCTTTCTCGCTGTATTGCAAAGTAATGTCCCAGTTCTGGTCATTCTTGTATTGATAGCTTGGGAGTTAACCACCTGTTCGCATTGTTGGCTGTTGCGTGTACGAATATTATTTTCCCGAGTGTAGTCTTTCGTTTCCCCTTATTACGTAATTTGTTTTGTCCATTTGATAACAGCGTAGATGCGGATGGTAGTGCTGAGTGCTCATATTGTTTCGAAATTTCTGTCTCCGTATGTGCGGATCTATCCCCCCTTCAGTTTTTTGCCAATTTAATCGAATGTGTGTTGAGTCTGGTCCGATTGACAACAAAGTGAATTGAAAAACAGCTGCGCATACAGAGATAGAAATTTTGAAACAATATGAGCCTTCAACACTACAATCCGCACCTGCGCTGTTAACAAGTGGACAAAACAAAATTGCGGAACGAGGGAAATAAAAGGCTAAACTTGGAAAAATAATATTCGTTAACGCAACAGCCAACAATGCGAACAGTTGGTTAACTCTCAATCCATCAAAACAAGAATGGCCAGACCGCAAACATTACTTTCAGTACATTGCGAAAAGGCATTTACATGCAAACAGGCACATACAAAGACACGTACTCATACACACTTAATAATTAGCCAATAAAATGTTTTGCATTATCTGCTACGTTTTGAAGTTTGAATGATTGAAAACAAGTCACCATTGGAGTTCCCAGATTGGAAGGGTGAATACCAACATTGTCGTGAACTCATCGGAGTGTAAATTAAAACGGTGCTAGCTTAACCAACCTCTAATCAGAGGTCGGTTAGTGCAATAATATTGCGGTTACATTGAATAATAGACCGCTGTTTTTTCCTCTGCGGTAGGCCAATTTTTGAGTGAATTCTGGGTAGGCCCGGTCTGAGATGTCGTTGCATGGCTGCAAAATTTGCTCTATTTTTTTACTTCTTCCTGAGTGGGTTGAGTTCAGTGTGGTAAGGCTAGCGAGAGTGTAAACGTTTCCATGGGGTTTTGGTCACAATATAGCTATGATAAGGGCTGATATATATTATAAAAGAGATGCCAGGCGTTCAACCAACAATCAAATTAATCTTAAAATCAAGTTTGCGAGCTGGAAATAAGCACCAATCCCATTTTATTTAACCAATCGTCGACTAATATAGCAAAACTACCGCCAGTCGCACGCACTGACGCGTTTCGACCTTCCATGATCATCATAAGTGTACGACGGCGAACTGATTATCAACGATCAAACCGCATTGCAAAAATTAGGTATGCAGTACTCACTTCCAGCAGTCTCGCATACATTGTACTTGACTGGAAATGTCGGCTGCACAGTTTCTACACAGTCACGAACATTAACATTAATTGATATAGGGAATACAATTAACCAATAATTGATTGCGCGGGTGGTGTTAGCAATTCCTTAAATCACGTTTGCGAGCTTAAACTAAACACCAATCCCATTGTATTTAACGAGTCGCCAAACAATATAACAAAACTACCTCCAGTCACTAAGTTGTCCGACGACTGGTTAAATACAATGGGATTGGTGTTTATTTGAAGCTCGCAAACATGATCTAAAAAATTTTTACCACCACCCGCGCAATCAATTATTGTTTATTTGCATCTCATTAATCTGTTGTACTATAGACAGCTTAGAGTGCAACTAAGATAAACCAATATCCGTCCGAAGAATGCTTGCAAAGTTCATATTTCTGTGGGAAATTTATTTTAGTTCACGCCAACTTAGTGTTCTTTGATTATATTTGTCTGAATAAATTGAGCTAATACGAAATTCTGACACTGTAGTCTTCTAATAGTATTGTCAATGATACGTTGAGGTCACAGTGAACGTTTATAAACAATTTTTTAAAAATACGCAATGGAATTTAATATGGTGTATCCACTTGACCAAAGGCACATGTCTACATGGATAGCATGAGTTTACAGGTAAATAGATAATAAATGCTTAATTAGCACAGATTCATGTACAATTTCAAGTGAAATATGCTGTATAATGCTGCTCGACTCACATTGCTTTCGTAAATTGTTGATTTATTTATAATCGTCTTGTTGATGGTTCGTCCGTATGTCGGTTGATCTGCTCTGGCCACGTACACAGATTGGTAACGTGTGTTGCTGTACTTATTTGAGAAGTCGACTTTGGCATGGCGAAGTAACAACTTAAAGAAGGTGTCACGTGTATTTTCATCCAGAAAGCAAAGGGCGCTGTACACCTGTTCACCAGTTTGCGGACTTTCCGACAAGACAACAAAGCATTTCTCTTGACCGACGAGTTTGTATAGCTCCATGATGTCTTTGTACCAGATGATACGACTGTTTGGCGCTTGATCCTGTCCAATGGGTTGTTAGTTTACATGGTCAAAGTTATTGTACAGACAGACAGATAACTTATGTTCAATTAATTTGTATAAATTCCATATAGATAAGGAGAAGTGTAAAACCGTATAGACAGTTACTTTGATTTCATAACGAAAAATAAAATATTAAAAAACAATATATATTTATATTGTATGAAGCAGGAGGCCCTTTTATACACACATTTTAATCGCCCCTTATTTATGTTTACATCAGTCAAATAAAAATCCATTTTTCTTCCTCCACTGAAACTTATTTCCACGACCAATTTGAGCTTGGCTATTTCAGATAATAATAATTAAAGGGCCTAAGAAGAAACTTAACTGAAAAGCATTAACATGAACAGAATCACCAGAAAGTTAAGCGCAGTTATGGATAGAGATATAACGAATAAAATACATGATTGTAGATGTATGTAAACATTGTTGCGTTGAACATAAGCCAGCCGATGAAAATTTGCCGCATTCGATAACTTTGTAATACTGTAGATGTAAACGAATAACAGTTTATGATAATTATGCTAAGTTGGACAAATGTTGCCTTTATCAATTGCATAACATAGTCGATGAAAACGAATACGGTTTTGGTAGCCACAGAGATTTATTGCACTTAAGAATTGTATAACATTCTCGATCTAAACCAATACGGGTTTCTTAGCCGTACAAAATTATTGGGTTCAAGAATTATACATCAGTCAAGTTCAATGTATGCAAGACTGCTAGAGGTGAGAGCCGCATATCTAAATTTGATTTCCATATATATATTCAATGCGGTTTGATCCTCGATAGTCAGTTTGCCGTCGTACTCTGATGATGATGATCAAGGAAGGTCGAAACGCGTCATTGCGTTGCGGCTGGCGGTAGTTTTTGTTATGTTGTTCGACGACTGGTTAAATACAATGGGATTGGTGTTTACTTCAAGCTCGCAAACTTGATTTAAAGATTTGTTACCACCACCCGCGCAATCAATTATTGTTTAAATTGTATTGCTTATACATCGTTGTCAATATAAATAAAATACTGTTTTCTTAGCCACTCTAAATTAATAGATTCGAGAATTGTTTAACATTATCGATATAAGAGAATACGGTTTTTTAGTCACAGAGAAGTATTGGATTCTAGAATTGTATAGCATTTTCGATATAGTCAAATGCGGTTTATTATTCCCACAGAATTATTGGATTCAAGAATTGTAAAGCATTGTCTATATAAACGTATAGAGCTTCTTATGCATAGATAATTACTGGATTCGGGAATTTTATACAATTTTCGATATAAACGAATACGGTTTTTTAATCACAGGGAATTAATGGATTCAGGAATTTTATTACATTGTCGATATGATCAAATGTGGTTTTTATTCACAGAGAATTATTGGATTTAAGAATTATATATCATCGTGAATATAAACAAATACTGTTTTCATAGCCGCGGTGAATTATTGGATACGAGAATTGTATACCATCGTCGATATAAAAGAATAGGGGTTTCTTGGTCATATAAAATTAATGGATTCGAAAATTGTACAACATTGTCGATGTAAACGAATACAATTTTTCATTGAATTTCAATAATTGGATTCAATAATAGTATAGCATTTTCTGTATAATGGAAGGCGGCCTTTTAGTTTCAGAGAAATATTCGATTCCAGAATTGTATGGCAGTGTCCGGACAAACAAATACTGTTCCCTTAGCTACTATAAATTATTGGATTCAAGAATTGTAAAACATTGTCGATATAACCAAATACGGTGAGTTAGTCCCAGAGAATTATTGCATTCATGAATTGTAAATCACTGTCTATATAAACGAATAACGTTTCGTTAGCTACAGAAAATTATTGGATTCGAAATTTGAACAACATTGGAAATGTAAACGAATACATTTTTTTTATCCCAGGCAATTATTGGATTCAAGAATTGTATAGAATTGTCGATATAAACAAATACTGATTTTTAGCCATTGTGCACTATTGGTTTCTAGATTTGTAAAACATTGTCGATATAAATGAATACGGTTTATTAGTCACAGAAATTTATCGGATTCAAGAATTTTATAGCATTGTTGAAATTATCGAATACTGCTTTTAGGTCCCAGAGAATTATTGGATTCATGAATTGTAAATCACTGTCTATATAAACGAATAGCGTTTCCATAGCTACAGAAAATTATTGGATTCGAGATTTGAATAACGTTGTCGATATAAACGAATCATCATCATCATCATGCCCAGCCATACAAAAGTCAAAAGTGACTAATGTTTCACTGCAATATACTTATCATAGTTATATGTGGACTGTAAAAGAACACTAGGTTGCCCATTCCTAGTGATGGTTTGTATTCGGAGTTTTCCTTCTCCTAGATAGTCTGCCAACCAAGGCTGATGAGCACTATCTGCCCAGATGCCAGTGGCCAAAGTTTCCTTTAGCAGCCGAAACTTGCCCTTCACGTCTGGAACGCTTGCTCTCATATATATAAATATATATATGACCTATTTAGTGCTGTTTCCGGAGCGAATTACTTGCAAAGCCATTGGCTTATACTTATTAATTTTCATTCAACTGCGGAAGATTCTCTTTCAACTGTGGAAGCTGTTAGTAGGTAAGCGTTTCGTTAAAGTATATTTATACATTTTCATATTGCTTATAAATTTATGCTTTTAAGATTAAAATGAAGTAGAATCCTTGCTTGGGCCCACAGAAACTGAGCAAATAATAAATAAATACGCACAGTTAGACATGCCAAACCTTGGCCCCATTGAGATTTTATGGGAATTACAGAAACGAATACAATTTTTTTAATCTCAGAGAATTATTGGATTCAAGAATTGTACAGCATTGTCGATATAAGAAATACTGTTTTGTTAGCTACTGTGAATAATTGGATTCTAGAATAGTAAAATATTGTCGATATAAACGAATACGGTTTATTATTTACAGAGAATTATTAGATTCAAGAATTGTATAGCATTGTTGATACAATCAAATACGGATTTTAAATCAGAGAATTATGGGATTCAAGAAGTTTATAGCAATGTAGATAAAGAAAAATATTATTTTCTTAGCCAATGTGAATTAAGGGACACAAGAATTGTGTAGAATTATCGATTTAAAAGAGTATGGTTTTTTCGTAACACAGAATTATTGGAGTCAAGAATTGCATAGCATTGTTGATATAAACGAATTGGGTTTTCTTCGACATGGAAAATTATTCGATTCGAAATTTTTATAACTTTGTCGACATAAACGAATAGAGTTTTTTAATCTCAGGGAATCATTGGATTCAAGAAGTATATAACAACGCCGATAATATCTAATGCGGATTTTAGTCACAGAGAATTAATAGATTCAATGGTTGCATAAAATTGCCGATATAAACGAACACTGTTTTTTAAACACAGGGACTTATTGGAGTCAAGAATTCTATAACATTGGCGATATAAAAAATTACGTTTTGGAGTGAAGAATTGTATAGGATTGTCCTTTATAAAAAATATTGTATCTTAGACACTGTAATTTATTGGATTCGAGAATTGTGTAGCATTGCTCTTATAAACGAATGGTGATTTCTTAGTCGCAGAGAATTATTGGATTCAATAATTGTTAAGAATTGTCGATTTAAACGAATACATTTTATTAATCAAAAGTAATTTTTGTATTCAAAAAGTCTATAGCATTGACGGTATAAACAAATACTATATTCTTAGCCAGTGTGAATTATTGTATTCGGGAATTGTATAACGATGGCGATAATAACGAATACGGTTTTATGGTCACAGAGAATTTGTGGATGCAAGAATTTTATAGCATTTTCTATATAAACAAATACTGTTTTATATCCACTGTCAACTATTGGATTCTAGAATTGTAAAATATTGTCGATATAAATGAATACGGTGTATTAGGCACAGAGAATTATTGGATTCAAGAATTGTATAGCATTGTTGATATTATCGAATACGGTTTTTAAACTACAGAGAATTATTGGATTCAAGAATTGTAAAACATTTTCTATATAAAAGAATTTACGTTTTCTTAGCCATAAGTAGTATTGGATTCGAGATTTTAATAACGTTTTCGGTATAATTGAATACGGTTTATTATTCACAGAGAATTTTTGGATTCAAGAAGTTTATATCAAATTGGATAAAAAAAAATATTACTTTCTTAGCCAATATTAATTATGGGATACAGGAATAACAAGCATTTTCCACATAATAGAGTACGGTTTTGTAATTAACGGAGAAAAATTGGAGACAAGGATTGTATAGAATTGTCCATATAAACGAATAGCGTTTTCTTAGCCAAAGAAAATTATTGTATTCGAGATTTGAATAACGTTGTCGGTTTTAACGAATACGGTTTATTATTCACAGAGAATTATTATTTTGAAAAAGTTTATAGCAAATTAGATAAAAACAAATATTACTTTCTTGAACATTATGAATTATGGGATACAGGAATTGCAAGTATTGTCCACATAATAGAGTACGGACTTTTAGTCACCGAATTATTGGAGTCAAGAATTTTATAGCATTCTCAATATAAACGAATAGGGATTTCCTAGCCATAAAAAGTTACTGGATTCGAGAATTGTATAACTCGTCGATATAAAAGAATACGGGAATTATTGTTATCGATATAAACAAATACTAGTCTCTTAGCCATTGTTAATTTTTGGATTCAGGAATTGTATAACTTTGGCGATACAAAGTAATTCATCTTTATGTTCACAGAGAAGTAATGGATTCATGAATTGTATAAAATTATCACATAAATGTTTAGTTTTGATGCTCAGTGCTGTCCTTGGTGTTGTGGATTTGACCGCATTTTTCTTGTGCTGGACAATTGATAGCACTCGTAGATCGGTAAAATCTTGAATACTTTACATTTCCATGTGCACAGATTATTGGCCTTGATTGATGGGTTCTCAGTGGTTCCTTCATTTTGAAGCTCTCCATCAGCTGATTGTCTGAAAATAAGGTTGGAACAAGATTTTCACTCTTTTTTATCGAACTTTGGGATTTCATTTCCGGTCCTATCATCAGGGTTGACACCATAAACACAAGAATAAATCAACTTGTAGCTTATGTGGTATCCTCATTCAAGACGGATCTATTTAAATTTATTTTAATTCCTAAACTAGTTTTTTTGTCTGTCTTAATATTCGGTCTTCGTACCTATTCTCTTATACTCAAATGAATACACAATCTTATCCATGTCACCCAGCCTCCATGCACACAACAACAATATATACACATATGTGTACCTCGCTAAAGTGACATTTATAGAATAACTATAAGCAAGCAAAACTGTTGAAATAATATATTATTATTTTTTCGTTTGAACAAGACCGAATACGGAGCCTACACTAACGAATCGTATCTCAACCAAATACACATTTATACTAATATCCTGTTTAAAGTTATTTTTTCATACAAATATCTGTGTCCAAACCATATACATATCTATGTGTATATATAAAATATATAATAAATATATTGAATTAGAGATTTTTTAATTTAAATTTTATTATTTACTTAGTTATTTTCGTATATACCCACATGTTATATAAATATCTATTTTAATATACGTCCACACGCTATATCATATGCATATATAGATAAGCATAAAAGCAATAATGTGGGTTCTTCTCACAATATTTATATATATATATATATATATATATATATATATATATATATATATATATATATATATATATATTCATTATACCCTTCTTATGTGCAAAAACAAAAAGAAATTTTATCAGATATAAGAAAATTTTCTTTCTCATGGTCTTCTCAAATATCTACTCATGAACATATCTTTATATATAAATTGGAAAGCAAAACAAGATAGAAATATGTGAACAAAGCGAGTGTGAAAAATAGAAACCAATCAAATTGCGTGCGTCACATCCAGTTCAAGCTCAATGCTTGTACGTGCTTCTTCTGCTTATGTTTTGATTTAAAACAGGCGTTCAAGTTGCAATGTTCTCTCATTCGAGTAATTAACCGTCTGGTCGATCGGCCTACGTAAGTTGATCGACAACTTGCGCATGTATATTGGTAAATAATATTTGATATCGACATTAACGGCTGTTTCTCTTTGATTGTTGGTAAAGGCAAGTGTGTTACCCTAAATAACACTCGTAGTTTGGCTGCATTAAATGTGCGTGTCAATGCTGCTTCAACTTTCTTTTGTGCCATTCGGGAAACTGCATCCCCCTTAAATGGGATGTTTAGGTAGACGGTTTTCTTTTCTGGCCCATAGTACGTCTGTTTCTGGTTAACTCCCCTTTTAATAATTGATTCAATTAATTGTCTGGGATAGCCATTAGACATTAAATCGTTAATTGCTTTATTATATTCATTTTCTTTAGAATCTTGACTAACCAACCTGTCAATTCTTGAAAAGCAACCACGAACTGTTGATAATTTATATTGAAATGGCACAAAACTGCTGTAATGCAAATACTGTGCAGACCATGTTGGTTTATGGTAAATTGTTCTGTTTAATTTACCATTAGTTTCTTTCTTTAATAGTACATCTAGGAAAGGCAGACAGTCATCTTTCTCGTGCTCTGACGTGAAACCGATATTCTTATGTGCTTTGTTGAAACTTTGAAGCAATGTTCGTGATTGCGACCTGTTTTTAAGTACAAGAAATATATCATCTACGTACCGTATATATTGAGCACATTTACTTATGTCACTCTTTAATGATGTATTTTCTAGGTGCCCTAGAAAAATCTCAGCCAACACTGGAGATAAGGGGCTTCCCATTGCGACACCATCAGTCTGTTTGTAGATGTTTCCATAAAAACGAAATCGTACGTCTTTCGTGCATAATAAGATAAGCTTGCGTAGAGTTTGACCTGGCACCGGCGATGGTAATATATCGTGTTCTACCGCTTTGACTATAATGTCAATGGTTTCATCAATTGGAACATTTGTAAACAAAGACGTAACATCAAAACATACCATAATCTTGTTTTTAACATTTATATCTTGAATTTTGTTTACAAACTCAAACGAATCGGCAACCGAATGATTACCTAGTAGTTTACGTAATGGTTCAAGTAAACGAACTAGCCATTTAGCTAGTGCATGAAACGGAGAATTTACCATTGATAAAATTGGCCTCATAGGACAACCTCTTTTGTGTGTTTTTGGTAATCCGTACATTATTGGTGTAGATGATCCAACTGGCTTGAGCTTCTGTGAAGTGGCCTCATCAATAAAACCGGCATCTGTCAACACATCATCGAAACAACGCACGTATGTTCTCCAGACGTAGCATTCAAAGTAATTACTAAATGCAAAAACAAAAGGGAGCTAGCCACATACGAAGCCTTATGGATAAACAAATTGCAGCCGGATTTATGTAAGCAGAAGAAGCACGTACAAGCATTGAGCTTGAACTGGATGTGACGCACGCAATTTGATTGGTTTCTATTTTTCACACTCGCTTGGTTCACATATTCCTATCTTGTTTTGCTTTCCAATTTATATATAAAGATATGTTCATGAGTAGATATTTGAGAAGACCATGAGAAAGAAAATTTTCTTATATCTGATAAAATTTCTTTTTGTTTTTGCACATAAGAAGGGTACAATGAATTTTATTAAAGCTCGCATTTCAAAAGAATATATATATATATATATATATATATATATATATATATATAATGTATATCTGTGCACACAAGCAGCCATTTGAGTTGCTCTCATATCTTATATAAGAATCGAAATATTCTTCCACATATATATTGCGAATATCCAATTAAGCTTTTAAGCGACCATGTGAGTTCACCCCATATCTTATAAGAATATTTAGAAGCATTCCTTTATAAGTCTCTGCATAATATGAATATACATATATATACACATATCTATTAAGCATGTTTCGACAAGCATATAAGCAACCATGCGAGTTTCTCTCACATCTTATATAAATCGAAAATATTCATGAAATATATATATATATATATATATATATATATATATCATCTGCATATCTAAATAATCATATAAGCAACTCTGTGATGTCCTTTAATACTGTTTGTTGCGGAGAACTAATATATATGCAAGTTTGTATTAGGTGTTGCGCACCTAGTAACAAATTTGTTCAGTTGTGACCAGAAGGATAAACAAAAGACAGCATGAACGGAAAGTATAATCTCATTCACATTCGTTTCGTGCTTACTGGCGACTCATCAGTAGGAGCCAGTATTACGCCCTTTAACCACAATATATTTTGGTCAAGAATGTGGGATGTCCTCCCAGATATTTTTTAAATATTTACATTTCCATCCATCAAGAAATTTATACAGAGACACACACATATATATATATATATATATATATATATATATATATATATATATATATATATATATATATATATATATATATATATATTAGTCAACATATAAGTAACTATGTAAGTTTCTCCGAAAGCGCACGATTCACTACAGTTTTAGCTAAATTGCCTCTTTCGAACTACTTCTAAGTTGTTCCGTTTACTATATCAAATTCATAGTCGCTGTCTCTTAGTTGGATATTATATTAACTCTGATTCCTCCAATCTACGTTTCCTTCCATTCGAGAAGGCTTTTATAAATATGGTGCCTAATGATTTTTCTGCTGATGTCACATTCATGACGTTCATTCCTGATTTTATTTCGATTGATTCCCTAATCAACCTGGTTAATGTATATCGTTTACATTGTGCAATCTGTTTACAGCCATCCCAGTTTATCTGATGATCTGTCTACATTGAGTGCCTGGCTAGATCTGATCTATGACCATGTCCATATTTGCATGAAGTTTTATGTTCCCCTTTACGTACCTTTTTTGGAAACATGGTTTCAACTATATACCTGAGTTTGCAATCTTAAATAAAAAAATAAAAAATATTGATAATATATATATATATATATATATATATATATATATATCGCTGGATTCTGCTTATCAATTGCTTCTTCGTACGTCCGATATATGTGCTACCGCACATACATGAGAATCTGTAGTCTATGAATGATCTGGAGAGAATTGGCAATTGATCTTTGGCATTCAACCTCATAATTCTCTGTGTATTAAATATCATTATAACTTTAACACTGGAAAAATTCTCCTTAGTTATTCTATTCAGCCGCCATGCAATTATTGAGGCTGGTACGTCGCCTTTAAATGGTAAGTTTATATATATATATATATATATATATATATATATATATATATATATATGTAAGAACAAAACAACGTACTCCATGGAATAAAATTTATTAATAAATCTTATTTCTACCAGTATCTACAGTCATTGTTCTGGATTCGTTAGTATATTCGTTCATCCAATCCCACTGTACATTTGTCGTAACCAATCTCCTCTTCGTTATGTTAGCCTTTGTTTTGCGCAATTTAGACCACTCCTTTTGCGTAACGTCATTTGGTGTGTCATCGCTTTCATTGTAATTGCGTCCGTAATTGATGTGTGTCGTATTTTGCGAAGCGTTGGCTATTTTTAAAGGCATGTCAGTTATGTCTTTGTTCCAGTCCAATTTAATTTCTTTTTGAATTATTTTATTATATATATATATATATATATATATATATATATATATATATATATATATATATAATTGCACGGCGGCTGAATAGAATAATTAAGGAGAACTTTCCCAGTGTTAAAGTTAATATGACATTTAGTACACAGAGAATCATGAGGTTGGATGCCAAAGATCAATTGCCAATTCTCTCCAAATCATTCATAGTCTACAAATTCTCATGTATGTGCGGTAGCACATATATCGGACGTACGAAGAAGCAATTGATAAGCAGAATCCAGCAACATTTGCCACAGAAATTGATTAACAAAGGCTTGGCACCGTCAGGAAAATCAGCTGTTTCCGATCATATATATATATATATATATATCATACATATGTATATGGTTTGGACAGAGATATTTAAATGGAAAAATAACTTTAAACAGGATATTAGTATAAATGCGTATTTGGTTGTGATACGATTCGTTAGTGTAGGCTCCGTATTCGGTCTTATCGAAACTATAGAATAATACCTTATTCTTTCAACAGTTTTGCTATACTCTCTCTATAACACATTGCACACAGGATGGGATTCGGTAAACTGGGGAATTTGAGGATTTCATCAATATTAAAATTAAGAAAAAAATTTTTATCCTTCTTCTCGTCATCATCATCATGGATAGGAATGTATGTCAATCCATAGGGTTTGTTTATAGTTATTCGATAAATGTGACTTTAGTAGAGTGCACATGTGTATATAAGTGGTTTTTTGCGGGGAAGAGTGACAGGGATAAGTTTTTGTATACCTTAGAGTATTAGAGGCTAGGTATGAGGACCGCATATTAGGGAGACAATAAAAAATACTTTTGGAATTAAAATAAATATACGTATATCTGTATTGCATGAGGATACCACATTTACCACAATTTGTTTTATTTCTGTCCATATGATGTCAACTCTGAAGATGGGACTGGAAATGAAGTCCCGAAAATTCGGAAAAAATTGTGGAAAATCTTGTTATAACGTCATTTTCAGACAAGCAGCTGATGGAGGGCTTCAAAATGAAGGGACATGTGAGAACCCATCAATCAAGGCCAATAATCGGTGCACATGGAAATGGAAAGCATTCAAGATTTTACCGACCCACGAGTGCTATCTATTGTCCCGAACAAGATCTCTTCCACATGACGGATACATGCTGACGCGTTTTTTTTGCTACTGAGATTTTTTGTCATTAAATAAGACATTTTAGGACTATTTAAACCACTGGAAATGCCTTATAAATTCTACTCTAAATGATTAATAAAGCTTGATAGCTCAAATGCGTTTTAAACAATTATTGATTGCGCGGGTTGTGATTATAATTTTTTAAATGAAGTTTGCGAACTTGAATTAAGTACGAAATTACATTGTACTTAACCACTCGCATTTTATCCTCTATTGTAAACAGATGGGGTCAAAGGTATATGCCAAACTTCAAGACGTCCACAACCAGGCGGAGGAACTTAAGCTTAACAACAGAAGATAGACTATAAAGACCAGAAGGATATATTAAAACAAAGTGAGAATTCATGGTACAACAAAGAGCGTTGAACGCAACACAAATGTCATCCATAACTGGATGTTTTCATAATTTCGTACAGCCAATTCTCTCGCTGTTTGCCCAACATAACATGTAACACAGATGTAGTTCCATTAACATAAATCATTTATGGTTGACTGCCCAGTGATCTGTTTATTGAAACTTGGTTTCGGAAATTTTGTTGCACGCGTTATTAACACCAGCTCGTCTGTAGTGTATAGTCTACGACAATGCGACTTCAACGCTAACTCACACTGTATAATATATATATATATATATATATATATATATATATATATATACCGAGTCTGTAAAGGATACTAGCACTCTGGCTATTTTATCAGTTCCCGATACCAACGAATGTGCACAGGATTACACTTTCCGTGTATGCTGCCTTAGGTTTATCCTTCTGGTCACAACTGAACTAATTTACTAGATGCGCAACCCCTAATGCCAAATTGCAACAAAGTATACGTTGAGTATAAACGAAAAGTGCAAGCAATGTGCGGCTGCAATGACGTGGTGGTTGAGATTAAATGGTTTGGCCCGAGCAATGTTCTACAGGTCAGAATGAATTTTATGAGAAAAAAGCACAGACTGACGCAGAAAATTACCACCTTTTACAAACTCACCTGTTTGTGCATAACCTTGGACTATGGTTGGATTGCCAGCCGGGATATATTTTTAGAAGTAGGCGAGTTTGTAAAATATTGGATCGATTAACAAAAACGCTGCAAAGCGGATTGTAACATTTGATCAATTGACATATTTAATGGCAATAGCTTCAATATTTTACTCGAATCCTCTTGGTCAACCCACGGCTGTGCTTCGTATGCTCGACGTGATCGCCACCTAGTCAGATTATATCGATTTTAAGAATCCTTTTACCGTATTTCCGACTTAGTGTTGAACAATGCAAATATTGGTAGTTCAACTGATTTTCATACAAGAGTGGGTTTCAAAGAAAAAATATGAGCGAAAGTCAAGTAATAAAGCAATTCTTTAAATAAAGTTTGCGGGCTTGAGGTAAACACCAATCCCATTGTATTTGACCAGTCGTCGGACAATATAGCAAAACTATCAATAGTCAGTTTGCCGTCGTACTCTGATGATGATCATGCAAGGTCGAAACGCGTCAGTGCGTTGCCACTGGCGGTAGTTTTGCTATGTTGTCTGACGACTGGTTAAATACAATGGGATTGGTGTTTACTTTAAGCACGCAAATTTGATTTAAAGAATTGCTACCACCACCCACGCAATCAATTATTGTTAAGAAGTAATGAAGCACACTGAAAATACAGAAAATGGTTCGTTAAATAAACAATCGATGACGGCGAAGTAAGATGAAATGAAACAAAGCGATTGAGAGCCACTTTGCTTCCAAAATGTTTGTATTCCTTCTTCCATCCATCCGTGTTGTCGTAACTCACGTTTTCGTCATCCTTCTTTCGAAATCTTCTTTGCAAAAACGTCCAACCTCCTTCTTGATTGCATAATAAGGTGAAATCGTAATACGCCAGGGAACAGGCACCTCATCATTAAACCAAACAACAACGGTAAAACTAATGATTGATAAGTTATTGACCACAAGTTATTCATTTACACGCGCAGTGCTGCGTGTTCTGTTAGTCTTGATCTACCTTAGTAACCGATACCAACATTTTAGTACCGAAAAGGTACATGGTACTAATACTATGGTTGCCGAGTCGGTACATGATACCAACCTGATGGATAACAATTTATGCTATAGTTCACTGAAATTGAGAATTACAACAATTTCCTAAAACCTGTTACTCCAGTAAATCCGTACACTCTGGCCTTGATCGATATCAGTTATCACATTTCGCGGTAAGCATGGCATCATTCAATTCAATATATAACAGTTAAATACTGTTTGTTGCGGAGAGCTAATATATATGCAAGTATGTATTAGGTGTTGCGAACCCAGTAACTAATTAGTTCAGTTGTGACTAGAAGGATAAACCAAAGACAGCATGAACGGAAGGATCTACCTATGATTGCCTTTTTGGCAGAGAAAAGCATAACCCTTAGAAATAGAACACTGGTAAACAATTTAAACTGCAAACAACAGTAGAGAAAGATTAAAGCAAAGGTAAACGTTATGCACGGATGTAAGAAAAACGTATAAATCTTGGTTAGAAATCAATTATTCGTGGGACAACGTCTAGACAGGAAATAAAATTACATATAATGGCAAACATTTTTGAAAATAAATTTATTTTCGCTTTTCGTGTGAAAACAAACTTACATTAGCCTTGATCAAGATCATGATGGTTATAAATGAAATTGAATGACGTGTAGCTTCACATGTATTTTAGAATGCCAACGAATTGGACAATTTGGCCGTTAAAAACATTGATGTACACCATCAAAATCTGGAAAAAGGCAAGTTAATGTATCAGCTTTACATTTTGAATTGGCCAAATTCGTCTTAATTGCCCAATTGAAAACAGGAGGGTAAAATTTGAATAAACCTTAAGCATCAGTTGCGGTTTGCCAGCATAACGACGCTCTAAAGCTTCATGTTAGAACCGTGTAACAGTCAATTAAATTTGCCTCCGCTGTCTTCTTGGTTTTCCTATATATTTCGATATCCTGGTACGGGTATCGAAATATATGGGGAAATCAGGAAGACAGCGAATGCAAACAAATCGGAACGCAACCGGAGAAACAGGTAAATAATCTATTCTCTGTCGTGCAACATGTTTCTTTTAAAATAAAATTTGCCTTTTATGTGCACAGACATACGTATAGTAATTAGTTTCCATTTTCGTATGAATATTTTCGCAATTCTATGGCAATTATATTAGCTTTAATTAAATTTCTCTGCTCAATGTGCCTCGATATTGCTAGTTAAGCAATCGTATAATATGAAAGAAAGCAGACTTACCTTGCACACTGAAAACTTACCCATCAAATTCTAATACTCATGGTTACAAAATGTAACTAAATGCATTAGCTCAATTGTCTAACAGACCTAGCAACAAGTTATTCTCGGTCGAAACAGAGGCACATGCAAAAGTTAACATAAATAGAAGGTGAAATATCATGTACGCCTGTGTTTCGTGCTTACTGACGACTCATCAGTGGTCACCAGGACGGCACATCCTCCAGTACGTTTTATAAAACCTTCAGCAATGCGACTTAAATGTCTCCTCATCATACGAAACATGCATCGAGGGTACCAACGACATGACTTACTAAATAAGATAAAATTTCATAAAAATTGAGAATAACACCCATTTTGTATAGCTGCTAATCCAGTAAAGCCTTGCTCTCGTGTGTCTGATCGGCGTCAGCTGCCACGCTTTCTTTTGATTTAATCATTCAATAAGACAAATGATACTTATGTAATCGTTGTGTTGGTGAGCTAAGATATGCTCTTATACATTACGCCTAGCTTACCTGATAACTTGTTAAGTCATTGGGAGAATATGCCAAAGACAACATGCACAAGAAAATTAATATAGGTACACATGCGTGTCGTGCTTACTGGCGTCTGCACTACGCTCTAAGCAAACTTTATATATTTGCTTAATAACTTTTGGGAAATTATTATATATGCATATACCAAACATCACTTAAGTACGCGACTGAAAAAAGGTAATCCAAAGCTATAGACTAGCGATTTCATTTTAATTTTGAAAACGAACAAATAAATAGGCACGTGTGGTTCCAGGGCTATTCTCATTCAGCAGATGAGTATATGTCATTAGAGCCAAACGTACAACCTATCAAGGATTATTCCGTGCCCACGACCAGAATACAATTGCACCAGTGTATTAGTATGATGATGTTCTATATATTTACCTTCTCCGGTTTGATAACCGGTTTTCCGTCGTAGACCGTCAACCTGTCGTAACTTGCGAACAATTTTGGCTTCTTCTTCAATGGTAGATTATTTGGCACCTGAACTCTGTCCACCAGGGGACGTGAATGGTCGACGCTGCGTTGATGTCCCTTCGGATATCGCTCTTCTTCCATGGCATTGAGGTAGCACTTTTCAATGTAAAACACGCCATAACTTTTACTTCGTTTGGTTTGCTCCGAAAGCTCTGATTGGGCTATCTCAGCCTGCTGTTCAGCATAGGTTAGGTTAGGATCTTGTCGATTTGCTTCTCTTGTAGTGCTCATTTTTCACAGTCTGACGCTTTATTTGTTATCTCAGTCGATGTATTATCTCTAGAAAATTTGTATAGACAGCACAAGCGGTCAAATTAGCAATCATTGAATACAGACTAAGTATCTAAGTCTGGTATATGAGCTTGAAATATACACTGATACAGTTTTTAAATCCCTTGCAAAAAATAGGAAAAAATCGCCAGCTTTACGTACGTATTTACCTGGTTCAACAAACCCCGGTCATTACATGAGCATGACTGAGAACTGCCTGACTAAAATCAAACCGAAGTTGGCGTGACTGACAGTAGTCTGTCTGTATTTGTCTGTTAGATATTTCTTGACTGTCTGCGCACGGCGAGCGTCACATCGGGATTCTCCACGATTTGCATTCGCGGGTTGTCGCTTTGCACTATCAATTTCGCAAAGATCCGATTGATCCCCTTTTTCAAGTACGCGTCGAGCTCGTCATCTTGTTGGCTGGGTGCGGATTCGTCCCTTTCTTCCGAAGGCTTCAACGTCGTCCATATTACCCACACTTGAAATGAGGTTCGATCTGATCTACGTTGACTGGCAAAATTTCGATGCGTTATTTCTCGCATCATCATCACGCTTCTAATCACACACAAACACACACACGCAGTACAATGCTTACGGTAGCATATTTAAGCAAACGTGGTAACCCCGTTCCGAAATCGTTCTATTTATATTTTAATATTTTACTCACTGATGGTTTTATCAAACAATTGGTCTCAGTAACTAAACACTATATATGTATATGCATGGAGCACATGAAAACAACCATTCAACAACTATATATATATATATATATATATATATATATATATATATATATATATATATACATCCTGCAATTAGCAGACCCAACCCGTACCTCAGTACAATTGCAGCAATCTTAAATTACGAAAAGAAACGTTGCCAGTCAACGAAAATTAGATTGCACCTCACCTCCGGTTGTTATTATGAAAGATGTCGAAGCCTTCGGCAGAAAAGGACGAATCCGCAACCAGCCAACAAAATGACGAACTCTATGTGTACTTGGAAATGTGGATTAATCAGATTTTTGCGAACCTGATAGTGCAAAGTGACAAGCAGCGAACGCAAATTGCGGATAATCAGGTCTACCTGTATTATTCGACTGGTTAAAAATATGATATACGCTTGTTTCAAGTTTGCTGATTTGATCAATTTATTAATTACTTACTGTTTATAAAGGCATTAAATCAGCAGTTGTTGGTCTGTCTTTCGGTATGAAATTCGCACCTTCCAAATTTTAGACAACTTTCCAGTATCATCCTTCACTCGCTCCAACTCTGCGTCTTCAAAGTGATGATCTGGACGTAGTTGACAAGTTTCCTTACCTTGGCAGCTGCATCAATAATCCAGGCAATGTATCTGACAAGGTGGGTGTGAGAATCACAAACGCTAGAGTAGTTTTCTCCAAACTTCGCAGTTTACGGCGGAACGCGATTATTTCATTCCCCCTTAAAGATCGCACTAACAGTGCATCCGTACATGAAGTTACATCATACGCTAGTGAGACATGGCAACTTAGGGGTGAAGATATCAGACGTTTCCAAGCATTCGACTACAGTTGTTTGACAAGCATAGCACCTATGAATAGCCAACGCTGGCATTCGTTGACGTATTGTTGGATTGGCCGAAAAGTGCTTCTCGTTCGCTCGGTCATGTATTGCGTACGTACTCTATTTGATTGCTCAATAGAATACTGTTCACTCACCCCGCATAATAGTGGCGCAAGAAACAATGTTGATAGACTATGATGATATAGCAGATGCAGCTAATTTAAACTACATGCTAAGTGAATGGTATAGAACTCAAACATCTACATGAATGCTGTACACGTGTGCATCATACTTCTCCGTTTGAAACCCTGTGCTGTGTCGCATCGTGTCGAGGTCAGTAGCGATCTTATTACAGATTTCTGGTAGACCTATCATCTAAGCATTACTTTTCTTGGTTGTACAGAGTTAGCTGTCAGGTTTGGTTGTGTTTATGACTTAATACAGCGAAAACCTCAAGAAAACTGCACTGCTGATTTTGCCTTACCTTAAAGCTGATTTTAGTCATTATTATTAGGCCTGTTCACATTATTCTTCATTTTGTGATTTTTTATTGTAATTATAGGTAATTGGCAGTAAAACATTAATTATTAATGACTTGTATATTGCTGTGTATAATGATAATGTTTATATATATATATATATATATATATATATATATATATACATATATATATATACATATATATATATATATATATATATATATATATATATATACATATATATATATATATATATATATACATATATATTGAGAATTACAACAATTTCTGAACACCTGTTACTCCAGTTAAATCCATACACTATGGCCTTCATCGATATCAGTTATCACATTTCGCGATAAGCATAACATCATTCAATTCCATATATTACAGTTAAATACTGTTTGTTGCGAAGAACTAATATATATGCAAGTATGTATTGGGTGTTGCGAACCTAGTAACAAATTAGTTCAGTTGTGACCAGAAGGATAAACCAAAGGCAGCATGAACGGAAAGTATAATCTCATGTACATTCGTTTCGTGCTTACTGGCGACTCATCAGTAGGAGCCGGTATTACGCCCTTTAACCCCTATATATATATAAATATATAGTGGTTAAAGGGCGTAATACCGGCTCCTACTGATGAGTCGCCAGTAAGCACGAAACGAATGTGCATGAGATTATACTTTCCATTAATGCTGCCTTTGGTTTATCCTTCTGGTCACAACTGAACTAATTTGTTACTAGGTCTGCAACACAAAATACATAATTGCATTCATATTAGTTCTCCGCCACCAACAGTATCTAATCATCGAACATTTACATAATTTAACGAAAATTGATTGTGTGGGCGGTCAAAATATTTACTGAAATCAAGGTTGCGATCATGATTTAAGCACCAGTCCCATTATATCCGTACATTTGGCAGTATGATCTAAGTGTTGTATATGGTAACAAGGGAAATTCATTCAGTATACTGGTTTCGTCTTTATTGGAAACTCTTCAGGTAATATCTCGAATTATACCACGGATGGGTTTCGAACCGGGGCACAGTTCCCACTGTAGACGAAAACGGTCTACTGAATGAATTGTCTTTGCTACCCTATACAATGCTTAATTTATATTGGGGAAATTATAAAATACTTTCGGTGTTTAAATCAAGCACGCAACATTGATTTGAATAATAATAGCTTCTTCTTCTTGGGAATATTAAAGAATATCGTTGGATAGTTAAATACTGAAATTTATGCCAGCAACAAAAAAATTAAATTGCTTAATTGAGACTACCAATATCTTCCTTGTTTGCAAAAGCAGTAGGCGTGAATGACGGTCATTAGCATTTACTTCTAGATTTACAGATCCACCAGTGACAAGTTCGTTAATCATGATATTACTTTACTCATAGAGGTGAATCGGTGTTCATGTTTATTAGATTACATAAATCTATGTACAATCAAGCACAATATATTACACCAAACGGAGCCGGCGACCTGAAGCACAAAACTACGACCAGATACACGGGTCTCTCTAATCGACTCTGTTTGCCAATATAAATCCGACTTGGTGGATCAGATAAATCTAAATTCAAAGTTAGTCTAAACTATGTAAATTAATCTATGTCAACCTTATGCTTATCCTATCTCCAACAAGATTGTGTCATTACTTTAATCAAGGTTGCGACCTTGATATAAACACCTGACCCATTATGTACTTACATATGTCAGTATAAACTAAGAATTGTGTAGTGTAGAAAAGGCAATTAATCCAGTAGACCGGTTTCTTCCTTATTGGGAACTCATCACGTACTTTCCAGAGCATAGGCGCGTGTGCTTCAGAATCTGGTGCTCTAATCACTGAGCCAAACTGCCTCCATATAAAAGAAAAGGCTAACCAAGTAATAAGTGGTTATTTATAGCTGATGATAGACGACCGAGTTCCGGCCGTGTGCATTACATAGGTAATAGATAACACTTTGCGCCGTAGTACGCATTATGCACTAATTATCCAAGATAACTTATTCCTCTCCCTGTTTGCAATCGTATTTGTCTATCATGTTTATTCTGCTGAACCCTAAAAGGTATGGCGCTATGTCCAGCAAGCCTCAATGTGTGGAGAAAAGAATCAGGAGTTTCTACAATATTCGTCATTGATGGTCATCACAATGGGGTCAACGGCATTACCGATGATCGCTATTTTAGCAGTCAGTGAAGGCGAAATAACTTCGGAAAATTCTTTTTACCTCACACACACACACACCGGGTCTGGAAGAAATGACGGCAGCCAATGGTTCAAAAGCAGTTGTGTCCAATGTGTCGCCTATTGGACATCAACGACAATATAATTCTCCCAGATAACGGATATGGAAATGCGACGACAGGGTCAAACCAATTCACGAACTTTTACAAAGAGGCGCTGTCTTGAAAAAACACCCATGGTGCTCAGCATTATGGGTTTACGGAAGAGGATCTGCAGAGTACTAGAGGGTCTACTCAGAATTAGACGGCCTGTATTTGAAGACGAAGTCTTGAAAATATTTCAAAATGTAAGAATTTCTATCAAAGTAAAATTTTTAGCACATTTTGACGGAGAGCCTTTGGTTATGCAAAGGGATACTGGTGCCGATCTTTCGGTGCTACCGATAGCCTGGTTGATAATTAAGATACAACCAACGAGAGCAAATTTGGGAAAGGCTTCTTGCTTGGTGATGGTGGCTTCGTGGGAATTGCATTAATTTATAAATTAATGATGGTATATACCCCGATGTTCTTTATTATAGCCAATAACCAGACACTCCTGTTACGTTTAGACTTTATTAAAAAATGTATGGACTATTGATTGTCAGAATAAACGTATACACCTCTCATGACCGAAGGGTACGAGATTCATACGGTCGACATGTAGTACTCCGATGCAGGCAATTCTGGTTGAATTGCCTTTTCTACACTCTACAACACCTAGTTCATACTGACAAATGTATGTACATAATGGATCAGGTGTTTATATCTAGTTCGCAACCTTGGTTTTTTTTAAAAGTTAGTGCTATCACCGCCCGCGCAACCAATGTTCGTTTAATGATGCCACATGCCAATAAGCAGCCGGCCAGTTAAAGGCGGCTCATCGGTATCCGCGCCCGATAAGACGTTGACCGTGTGACATGGGCTAATGGTGCGGAAAGAAGGATAAACAATGCACTAGATTTGGCCAGACTACCAGACGAACAGAATTAACCGATTATTTTGTAGGCTATACTACGACATCCCAGCGCCGGACGCATCATGGAAATATTGCAGTGGCGAGTGTATTGGCCTGACATGTCCAAAGGCATCTGTAGCTGTTGTGCACTGCAGGTCAGCGGTGTAGGCCACAAAAAAGTGAAACATTGACCCAGATGTTTTTGAATCTCACTGAACGAACCCAGGTTATAAATACCAACACGAAGGGTCCGCTGCCTGCGGCACGTGGTTCGATAGCCTTTATGCTTTTCATGGTCGATCAGTTCAACCGATCGGTCGATTGTGTATCGTCGAAGAAAATCAAGACAGATAACAATTATCAGGTGCTTAGAAACGCGTTGATTAAGTCGATTTGATGAAACAAAAGTTATTGTTACCGAGAAGGATGCAGAGTTCGAGTCAAGAGAATCAAATCGGCGGTGCCAGAACCTTAACATAAAGCATTTCCGGGCTGAAAATTAGCACTTTCAGATAATTGCGACGGCTTAGTGTGCACACCGATGTATGAAAGGTGTATTTTAAGTTTGTGCCACCACGCCTCGGGGTCCTGTCGAGACAAATTACATTTGGTCGAGCGGGTTATTGGATTTACAGTATCAACAGCTGCAGTATTTTCCACGACAGGCATCGTCTTCGGAAGACAGATAAAAATTCCAGGCAACCATGTAACCCCAGTGCATTAAAAGCACTGCATCATTGCAGCTATTAAGGATCGTCTACAACAGCTAACTCAGAATGTATGCAAGACAAAAGAAAAAGCTTACGCCCGACCACCTACACGCACCCGTCTACAGACCAATGAATACATCGTGGTGTCAAAATAGGAGCTCATGGCGCTACATGTAGCCAATGATGGTCCGTCTCGCATGGAAAGGGTGGACGTAATGCACAACTTCGTTTACGTCAACTTGCCCGTCAGACTTCGCGCTGCCGCGCCCGATAACTTAAGCAGGGTTTAGAGGCAAACTCCTGCACAGTAGTCAATTTTCAGGTCGAAGGCACTCTGATTGTTCTATTTAGGACCTAGGTGAACATTAGAGAAATTCCGCGCAAAGTACAAAAATTAATGTGAAGCAGAATGACGGAAGCAGCAGTCAAGCCTCCGAAGTGCATAAACAATAAGAATTGATTTGTAAATTTTTAATACTAAAGAGACTCGCTTTATACGAGCAAATTTCTATATATGCTTGATCAAAATAAGACGTGTGTGTCAAGTTAGATGACTTCTTCTGATAATTTGTAAGGGTTGGTCACGATATTGTCAAACAGATGAATAACCACCACACGCGCAATCAATTATTGTTAAATTGTATTTTCTATATATATGTTCATGTGGTGAAAGCCGCAAACAGTTAATGTTCGTGAGTGCATAGGAAATTGTGCAGCCGACATTTCCAGTCAAGTTCAATGTATGCGAGACTGCTAGAGGTGAGAGCTGCATGTCTAAATTTGATTTCCATATATATTCAATGGTGTTTGATCCTCGATAGTCAGTTTGCCGTCGTACTCTGATGATGATCAAGGAGGTCGAAACGCGTCAGTGCGTTGCGGCTGGTGGTAGTTTTGTTATGTTGTTCGACGACTGGTTAAATACAATTGGATTGGTGTTTACTTCAAGCTCACAAACCTGATTTAAAGATAAATAACTTAACTAGAGAGTTGAGAGTAATTAGGTCACGGTTCGATGAAGAAAAGGTTTTAAACCCTGAAGGAATGCGTATATACGATCCAACTAACACGGGTAAATATAATCATGTAGACCCAATGCATTATTAACCAAAATGCATACGTCAGGTGTCGATCACCCTACGTAGGCCAATCAACAAAGCGGTTAATAATTTGAGTGAAACACCTATGGCAAATCGAGTTGTGCAAACGCGTCAACAATTGGGCATCATTTTATTGAGGCTCCGCATGTATATTCCCCTTATATTGCCTTCGAGATTCTTACCAAACGCAATTATCGAAATGAGTTAGCCATTACTTTTAATAACTTGGTAAAAACTTGTATACCACATTAAACTTAATGACGGCACCAACGGTTTGCAGATTTTACCTTCTATTATTAAAAATTTTCTAAACTAATTGCCATAAGAATACAACTATTTACAAATTTCTACGTGAGCACACACACACACACACACACACACACACGAACAAATACACTTGCGCAATTCATAATATTTTGTGTTTATTCAGATGAGACTAGGTAGAATATTACAACCAAAATTTTGGTTAATTTAGAATTATGTCTAGTTTATTTGTTTTGAAAATTTATCTGCCCTTGTGCGTTTATCGCATTATTCAGTCTAACGTTCTTAAATGCTTTTCTGTGAAGACTCTAAGCAGATACCTAAATTTAGCAAACTTTCATAACCAATTATTTTATTATATAATTATGAAATTTGTAAAATCTACCGCCATCCTATTTTAATTGCTGAAAAAAGGATATGGCATAACTTCTGAAGACGACTTTCTTCTGTCTACTGGTTTATCGATTTTCTTTTCACTCACTCTCCCAGAGAAAAAAGCAGTTTAGTTTATTGACAGACTTCCTGGCCATCTATTTTAATTGGTGAGACCATTAGTATACAGCCTTTTGTTTTAGGTTGCAACTTTCGTCCTCACAAAGCCAAGTGTGATCTGCAAGACGGCAGAAGGTTCACTTCTGCCTAACACCTGCTCTACTGCCAGTTACGACTAACAGACAGAAGAGGATTTAGACTCAGAGTTGTCCGCCACACAAAAAGTGCCCCCCAAATGAATCTGATTTGAAATCCAGGTCTATAGACCACAGAATGAAAGATCATTTCGTCTGCGCATTAACTCAACAAAACTGCGATATCTTATACTTTAGGTAGTCAATTTTATAAAGCAGTCTGAATTATGTTAGATAAATTGCATAGTTTAATCAGCAAAACACAATTCATCTTTGTTAAAATCAAATTTACGAGCTTGAAGTTAGCACCAATCGTCTTTTACTTAACCGGTCACCGAACAACATAACAAAACTACCGTCAGTCACACGTACTGACGCGTTTCGACATGCCATGATCATCATCAGAGTACGACAGTAAACTGACTATCGAGATCAAGCCGTGGTTCTTATATATATATATATATATACTCTCTCTCTCTAATATATATATATAACTTGGAAACATTGGACATTACGAAAGAGGCAAATAATAAACGTTAGCCAACATTTACCTCAGAAATTGATTAAAAAGGCTTGGCACCATTAGGAAAATCAGTTATTTCCGATCATATATTGGAAACGGGCACCCAGTCAATTTGACCAATTTCTCAATTCTACACTAAGCAAAATCAGAAAAATTATTATGTATTTATGAAGCCCTTTATATAAAGCAACAATCACCTGGCATAAATATTCAAAAGTTTCGTCAACATGATATTCTACTCAACTGGCCGCGAATAACAAGATTCAACAACAATTTACTAGAATCGAGACAAGACCGAACACGCCAACAATGCGAACAGGTGGTTAACTCTCAAGCCATCAATACAAGAATGACCAGATCTCGGACATTATTTTAGAGAAATAGAAGTAAAACGGAGTCAGATTTGTTGCCACACACACAATTAACTGAAATCCCAGGATGTATATAAATGAAAAATTTTATGTGAAGTTTAATAATCTCGAAATAATGGCCATTATCCACTTTGTTATTAATGTGATTTTTATTCCTAACTAGAAATATACTGTGTAATATTTGAAGGCATTGGAAATAATAAAGAATATATATATATATATATATATATATATATATATATATATATATATATATATATATATATATATATATTTATAATGTCCATTCCTTTTTAATTTAACACAGTATTCTTATAATTAGGAAAACACAAATAACAAAGTGGATAAAGGCCATTTATTTCGTGAATACTAATCATCTCTTATACAATCATACATATTTATACATTTTGGGTTTTCAATTGATTATGCTAGTGGTAACAAATCTGACTCGTTTTTACTGCTGTTTCTTGTTTTGGCTAGTTGGTGAGTGTGTATGCGTTTGTGTTTGTGTGTATGCGTGTTTGCATGTAAAGGTCATTCTCGCAGTATTGCGAAGTGATGTCTGAGATCTGGTCATTATTGTTTTGATGGCTTGAGTAATTAACCATTTGTGCGCATTGTTCACTGTTACATATACAAGTGCTATTTTTCCCAGTATAGTTGATCGTTTCACCTTGTTGCGCAAAGTTGTCGTTTTCTCATGTATGTGCGATAGCACATTAATCGGGCGTACGATGAAGCAATTGATAAACAGAATCCAGCAACATTTGCCAGAGAGATTGATTAACAAAGGCTTGGCACCGTCAGGAAAATCAGCTATTTCCGATCATATATTGGCAACGGGGCACCCAGTCAATTCGACCAATTTCACAATTCTACATAAAGCAAAATCATGAAAAATTATTATTTTTCTATGAAGCCCTTTATATAAAACAACAAGCACCTGACCTTAATATTCAAAAGTTTCATCAACATGATATTCTTATCGACTGGCCAAGAATAACAAAATTCAACAACAATCTACTAGTATCCAGTCAAGAACAAACAGGCCCTCGACTAGAATCAACAAACATACAATCGGATTGTCAACAAACTGAAGTGGAAATAACAGAGGCGCATACGATGACAGAAGTCTCCAAACAATGTGAGCGTTTAACACTGCAATCCACACTGGCGTTGTTACCATGTGAAAACAACAATTTGCGCAACGAGGTGAAACGATCAACTATACTGGGAAAAATAGCACTTGTATATGTAACAGTGAACAATGCGCACAAATGGTTAATTCTCAAGCTATCAAAACAATAATGACCAGATCTCAGACATCACTTTGCAATATTGCGAGAATGACCTTTACATGCAAACACGCATACACACAAACACAAACGCATACACACTCACCAACTAGCCAAAACAAGAAACAGCAGTAAAAACGAGTCAGATTTGTTACCACTAGCATAATCAATTGAAAACCCAAAATGTATAAATATGTATGATTGTATAAGAGATGATTAGTATTCACGAAATAAATGGCCTTTATCCACTTTGTTATATGTGTTTTCCTAATTATAAGAATATACATATATATATATTGCGAATCTGACGTGGTCGGATTTTGACATCAATGAACCGCTGTGGGTAGTTTGTCGTTTGCTAACTTTTTCTCAGATAGCTCAGTTCTTCCTCGATCTTCTGTTCAGAGCAGACCTATTTGACTCTGATTGCTAGGTTGTAAACTATTTATTTTGTGAGATTTTGGCACACTGCAGTTGTAGTGAATGTAAAACCGGGGGAAAGTGGATAAGTGAATATATATATATATATATATATATATATATATATATATATATATATATATATATTAGAGTTTCGGTAATATACTTTTATAAAGGAGCAAAAAGTGTCCATACAGAAGACCTATGACGATATATACACACACCCATGTAATTCCATATAATCGTTTGGAAGGCAAGCCTTCATAAAATTCATAGCACCCTTTCATTGTGCAAAAATCTGAAAATTTCATCAGATACAATAAACGGTTCTTACTCATATTCTTCTCAAGTATCTACAATGGAATATATATATATATGTATATATATGTATATATATATACATATATATATATATATATATATATATATATATATATATCTAGTAAAATTAAAACAGAAATTTAAGCGTGATTGGAGTGCGAATAACGGAACAACTAATCAATTGCCTGCATAACCTCTAACGGCAGTTTCTCCTTGATTGCTGCTAAAGTCAAGTTTGTTATCCTAAATAACACTTGTAGTGTAACTGCATTAAATGTGCGTGTTAACGCTGATTCAAATTACTACTGTGCTGTGTGTGAAACAGTGTCCAACCTAAATTGAATGTTCAGGTAAATTACTTTCTGCTCCGGTCGCGAATACGCGTAAAAACCAACCTGTTATGCAAATTATTTGCATTACAGGTTGGTTTTCGCTTTTTCAATATAAATTATCAACAGTTCGTGGCTGTTTATCAAGAATTGACAGATTAGTCAGATCAAAATCAAACGATGACGAATATACTAAAGCAATTAACTATATAACGTCCGAGACGATTGATTGAATCAATAATTAAAAGGTGAAGTCAAAAGAAACAGGTGTATTTTGGATAAAAAAAAGAAAACAATATACCTAAACATCCAATTTAAGATGACGTTGATTCTCGCACAGCACAGTAGAAGGTTCAAGGGTCAATTAAATGCAGCTAAATTAGGAGTGTTATTTAGGAAAGACATGTTTGCTTTTAAGAGCAATAAAAGTGAAACAGCCATTAATGTCGACTTCAAATATTGTTTACCAAGCTTTCGATCAATTTATGTAAGATGATCGACCAGACGATTAATTACTCGAATGAAAGGAGAGTACAAATTAAGCGCCTGTTTCAAATCAAATGATAACTACACGTCCGCACTTACGCAATGTATCGTTGAACCTCACACGTATGTCTTCAGACGCAGTATTTAAAATAAATACGAAATGCAATAACAGAAAAGAATTTGGCCGCACACCGAGCTCTGTGGATAAACAAAATGCCGCCTGAATTATGCAAGTAGAAAAAGACTGTTATGTCGTTAAGCTTGAACTGGAAATGATGCACGAAATTTTAAAAACAGTACGTAATTTTTAATATTGTGAGTTGTTTGAAGTTGGGCACGAGAAATTTGTGATTAAAACTCACTGTGAAAATCTGCTTTTGACTCAAATATATTTCAAAATCAATAAATGTGCATCAAAAAAACTTTTGTCAATATATAACTTGTCGTGAACTTCATTGTTTTCTTTAATTTAATATATATGTATAATTAGTGTTTAGTGCCAGGATTGGATCGAAAATATTTTTTGAATAAATTTCTCAGTCAATAGGATAAAAATGCAATTCAACTTCCAAATCGTAGTTACGCAATTATTGAGTGATCTAGTAGCAGCATATGTTAAGCACACGATTATTCAGCTCAGAGTCATATTATAAATTTATGACGTTGATTCTTTGATTAATAATTTGTGAAGTAATTGATTTCAAATTTGCCAGATATCTGGACATAACGAATTTGGAGATAAAGTTGCAAATTATATAATAAATCAACATTTTCCTTCCCTAACCATTACAATTTGTATACCGAAAGAACCATTCGTTGCGTAGTCTTTTGGATGATGCCTTTCCTACCATATACAATGCTTAATTTATGCTAGAATGTATATATATATATATATATATATATATATATATATATATAATGGGAGTAGTGCTTGTTTCAAGATCGCAACCTTGACTTAAATAGATTATTATTTATGTTTTATAACAGGCTCTATCTGGAAAACTCAAAATAATTTAAGTGACATATTTTAATTTAAGAATACAGCATGAATAATAATCTTGTTTCCTACCCATACTGAACTAAAACATTTATTTATTGATTAAATTGTTTTCCTCCTTAGCATCCTATTGCTTTTTTTGGCGTATAAATAACAAAGAACTTATTTTTATTCCTTTGATTCGGTAAGATAAAATATAATTTTAGAAATCTGGAAAGGTTAAACATCATCACAAATATCCTATTTGTGAGTTTTGCATGTATTTATTATTTTTTTAAATAACTACTGAATTTATTTTTTAAATTTAGTACCACGGTGATGAAATTTATTATAATTATTTAAACGTTATAATATCAGAAAAAATAATATCATGATAAACTGTTCATCATTACCGTTTTGTTACGAATAAGTTTAATAACTGCCTCGGGAACGATCTCACTAAATATCTTATCCAGAAGTACACAATTCCTGATCGACCGAGAAGAAAATGACACTCTTTGCAAAGATCTTCGCAAACACTAGTGTGTTTTCGGGTAATTTGAATCGACAACAAAAACAATGCGATGCAAATAGTGCATCATTATCTTCCAATTAAATATTTCCAATGACGAAACTTATGCTACTTTCACTACCCTCAAATACCTGAAAAACCATAGTTTACACACACACACATATATATATATATATATATATATATATATATGTATAAACATATGCTATATATATATATATATATAGACATATAAACATATGCATATATATATATATATATATATATATATATATATATATATATATATATAGTTTTTCTAGCAAATCAGAACTATGCTTTCACATATACTTTCTTAGCAAAGTTCACCAATAACTCAAAAGCCCCAGAAAAATATTGCTGACATGTGTCGTTTCTTTTCATTTAACTAATCGATCACAAAATGCCTCGTCGCGACTGTCAGTGTTGGCCACGAACTATTGTGAGGTTTCCACTTGAGAAAGTGAAAGTAAGTAGAAATTTATTTGTTATTTTACACATGGTTGATTGGCTATTGTCAACATAGTAACAGGTTTGACACACTTATGTAAAGAAACGTGTAAACAGTTGCCTGGCTTAGGTTCACTAATTAATAAAGTTTTCTACCTAATTAATAACCTGTTATTTGCATTACTTCCACATTTTCTGAATATAACGTGTCTATTTAAATCGTTTCTTAATAGCTGTATGTGAGGCATAAACTTAATTCCTTCTTTAACTCCAGGCAGATGAGTCAAATTTATGTCAGCCAGGGTAGTTGTAACCTGGACGAACCCGGTCTACTGAATGAATTTCCTTTTCTACACTATACAATTCTTAGTTTATCCGGAACAGTGTATGTAATTAGTTTAGTGTTTATATCGAGTTCGCAAAATTGATTATAATACTTGTAATCACCACCCGCGCAACCAATGTTCGTTTAATTATATAAATGTTCATTTCAATACCACTTTCTCATGTAGTGTGGTGTCTGTTCAGTAATGACAGATTGGGGATGGTTAGTTGGAACTTTGCGTCTAAATGGATGCCATATGAGCTCCACCTAAAGGAAAATAGACTAACCAAGTTACATTAGTTAGTATATAACTGAAAATTGTGTGCAGTGTAGTGTGCGGCAGGATGGCTCAGTGGTTAGAGCACTAGATTCCGAAGCAGACGTGCCCAGGTTCGAGTCCTGTCTGCGGCAAATTCTGGCCAGTACATGATGAGTTCCCAATAAGGACGAAACCGGTCTACTGGATGAATTGCCTTTTCTACACTATACAATTCTTAGTTTATACTGACATATATAAGAAATTAATTGGTCAGGTGTTTATATCAAGACCGCAACCTTGATTATAATAATTGTTATGACCACCCGCGCAACCAATGTTCGTTTAATTATATAAATGTTCATTTCAATACCACTTCTCCATGTAGTGTGGTGTCTGTTAATTAATTACAGATTATGGATGCTTGGTTGGATCTTTGGGTCTAAATGAATGCCATATGAGCTCAACCTAAAAAAAGAAGGAAGGAACTAACCGAGTTACATTAGTTTGTATATAAATAAAAAAATTGTGTAATGATTATAACAGTTGTACCCTCGTTGGAAGATGACTTCGTTAGTACTGGAAGCGTGCATTGGTGATGCACTGCCGGTTCAGAGAGAATTCAGTGTTTGTCCCAATCAGAATGAGAGTTACAAAAAGGGACATTTAGAATCGGAAAATTCTTGGGAAAGGTTTTCGAGTAGTCCTCCACTTTTTAGTCAGACATTTTACAAAGGAATACCTGGAGGATTTGAACAATCCATTTTGATCTGGAGGACAGCAGAACATTGTTATTTTCTCTGAGTTTAAGCTTAATTAATGTTCCATATGCTCCAACGAACACTGTCAGAAAGGAGATACTTACCTAGTTGCGTCAGAGAATGTTTTTGCGCCGCCTACTGTTTACGCGAGTAGGTCCGCTACGCGCAAGCAAGGAGCAGGGCACACATGACATACGTTTACCAGAGTACGATACCATAATGTTGTTATCCGGAACTCTGTCGTAAAGTCCATCCCCTCCTCAACGTGGTACGACGGTGTCAACCATGTCTCGATGGCCGATCGTACATGGGCTAACGGGGCTATGGCGGTGGTGTCACCAGGGCGTGGTGGATTTCCGACCGGCAATCGGATCTCCTATAAAATACCACATGAGCCCGACGACGGCACCATGACTCGGCGTGTTCCCCGCCACAAAAGGGTTCAACAGCCACAGGATTACATGGACTCCTTGACAGTACCCCGTACTTCCGAATGGCGAATGAGCTCTCAACAGCCATCGGCAACCATGCAACTTACTGCTGCCTTGCAGACTGCGCTTGGATGTGCAAAGGCTAGAGGTGCGTCCTCGATCAAAAAGCCGAGTGGTGAGGGGACACCACTTGTACCAAATTCCCAAGAAACTCCATGAAATGTCACTGGAGCCGGCTTATCCTCCAAAAGGAGTCAGCCGCAGTAAAGTAAAAAAGTAAAGTTATCCGGAACTGACACAATAGCCATAGTGTTGGAATCATTTACAGGCTTAGTTTGTATATTATATATAGTGAGTTGGCTTTGAAGTCGTATTGTCGAAGACTTTATATGAAGTTAATTTTACTACTGTAGGTTTACATATTCGTATAGGAGAATGTACTGACCCATTGTTTCCACATTCCTTAGCCAAATAAAGAGTGGGTAATGGGCGTACTACCGGCTCCAACTGATGAGTCGCCAGTATACGCGAAACTAATGTGCACGAGATTATACTTTCCGTTCATGCTGTTTTTGGTTTATCCTTCAGGTCATATTTGAAATAATTTGGTACTAGGTGCGCAACACCTACTACATAATTCTAAGCCATTGATAAAACTTGGATGATATTTAGTCTATTTACAAACGAGTGGAGTTAAACTCGTTTTCAGCGTCAGCACCCATGTGAATAAATTTTTTCAACAGTGAAACTATTAATAATTACAAACGGAATTATTCAGTTGCTTACACCATTCAATTTTGGCATAATTCATTAGAGATTTACAACAACCATCCACGGATGCGTAGCCAGCAAGCACTATTTCCACGCGCCAATTTGATTAGATGAAAACGATGATTCGTGTTTGCGCAAATGTGTTTGAGGCATGTATTAGGTGTTGCGAACCTAGTAACAAACTAGTTCAGTTGTGACCAGAAGGATAAACCTAAGGCAGGATGAACGGAAGTAATTCTACTACTACTACTACTACTACTGATATTACTACTTCTAATACTACCACTTCTGGTACTACTACTAATGTTAGTGATACTGCTACTACTGCAACTACGAGTGCAACTTCTTTTACCACTAATACCACTACTACTACCACGATTAATATTGCTACGATTAATATCACAGCTAATACTTCTATTACTACCCTGCAATTATGTCATTACTAGTACTAATGCCACTACTAATACTGCTACTGCTCCTGGTACTAAAACTAAAACAAGTGCTTCAAGTGCTACTGCGGCTACTACTACTACCACTACCACTAACTGGCATTAGATCAGCATGTAATACTTATGCTTCACTACCATATAGCTATGGAGATCACAGAAACGTGTGGGTTGTAAAAAAAGTATTACGTTTCCTACTTGATATTCCTCATATTCCCTTTTTATTGTCGCATCACAAAAAAAATTGAGTTACCTTCTCTTTTGTAGGCTCTAAGGGGGAATTTGAGTTCAGTTCAGATTTCTTCTACTAAGGATGACTAGAAAGAAAATCCCTTTGTGAGCCTAAACAAGGATCAGATATTTGTGCAATACCCGAAAGCACAAAATTTTCATTATTTCAACAAGTGTAGACTCATCGACCTATTTTATACAGGTCGGTACTGCATTATGAATTGTGACTATAGCTTTCAACTTTAATATCACACTTTAAGTCATGAATATTTAGAAGCACCATCAATTGAATGGTAACATCTCAGAAAAACCGCTTTCCGAGTATTGATAATTCTACTCAAAATGTATCAATCAATAAGTCAAACAAGTAAGACATCCACATTTAGAAGCTGACATAACAGAACAGCGTAACCACGAGATCAATTTTATATGCAAATGTTTTTCTTCTTCCTCATACACATGGAATTTATCCACTTTTCCATTAGATATTCATGTTTTGCGGTACTAACACGTGGGTGGTAGCAGCATGTAGAAAATTACTTTATTATTTTTTTCTGGATTGTTTTCTTGTTTGGAATTTGCCAACCTCATGGAAAACACCTTACATCTTGTGATAAATGTGTTTCGAAACACTTTATTGCATGGGAAGTAGCAGCATTTTAAAACGATTGCTAAGAATTTTATGATAGGCTCTTATACATTCACATAGTAGATTCAAAAATATGAGAAAAGATAATCTCCTTGGTATCTGACACACGGTTTGATATTCATCTTAAATATCTTTTATCTTAATTAAAAAGTGGTATAAGCTAATGATTCAACAGCTAGGTTCATTGCATCACGATGCAAAATTCTAGAAACAGTACACAAAATTGTTTCGAAAAATCAATAGATGTTATTTTTATTTTGAGCTAAACCGGGTAAAATTCACATAACATTTAATTCTTCTGCCTTATGTTTGTATGCATTCAAACATCTACAGAAGTAATAGTACATAATCTAAAAACTTTTAAAAGCCTATGAAAATGTGCGAAGAAGAATTTATCGATTTTTTGTCGTAAAATCCCTATTGCAATTATTCTGTGGTGCTCTTTTTCAATTAACATGCATACAAGAGTTATGATACCTTAAAGCGAAATGCAAAAATGAGACATTGGTGCAGAAATAAAAGAACTAGTTGAAGAATAATGCAATAATTGTCAACACTGGAGTGATAATTAGTATTACAATTTAGTAAACTTAATTGTGGTGAAAACGATTCCTTATTAATTAAAACCAGTCGCAAAATAAACACTATCGAGTATCAACTCACTTTCGAATTCATCAGTAAAATATTGAAGCCAGTTTTTCGTAAAGCGAAGACACGATGCCTAACCCCAGCATTCCTGCATAAAACCACACATGACAGGCATCTCAGTTACGCACCTTTAATGCATTTTTCATAATTGGAACCAATTTGCAGCTTCCGTTACAAATATATATATATATATATATATATATATATATATATATATATATATATATATATATATGCAATGGAATTAACTTTTAATAGATTATAAATTGTCTTGGCACTGAGGTGCTGCGAAATTTCCTGCTCGCATTCGCATCAATATCTTTGGTTTCATAAATTTTTTTTCGAGAATATATTTTGATTCTTAGTACCCTTTCCATTTGCAAAAAGAAAAAGAAATTTTATCAGATACAAGAACCGTTTCTTTCTCATATTCTTCTCAAGTATCTACAAATGAGCATCTCTTTATATATAAATTGAAAGGCAAAACAGAATAGAAAAATGTAAACATGGAGAGAGTGTGAAATAAGGGAAACAACCAATCAATTGCGTGTGTCACCTCCAGTTCAAGCTCAATGCTTGAACATGCTTCTTCTGCTTGCATAAATCCGGATGCATTTTTGTGTACCCATCAAGCTTCGAATGTGGCTCTCTCCCTTTTGTTTTTGCATTTAGTAATTATTTAAATGCTACGTCTGGAGAACATACGTGTGAGGTTTCAACGATGTGTTGCGCAATTGCAGACGTGTATTCACCATTTGATTTAAAACAAGCGTTTAAGTTGTAATGTTCTCTCATTAACCGTCTGATTGATCGGCATAAGTAAGTTGATCAACAGGTTGTGCATTCCAAAAGAATATATTTTAAATCGTAGTTCCTATCACCTCTATGACTAATGTGGTGACTGCAAAGAAATTTTGCAGCCGACATTTCTAGTCAAATAGAACCATGGAAAATCTTGTTCCAACGTCATTTTCAGACAATCAGCTGATGGAAGGCTTAAAAAAGAAGGGACGAGTGCGAACTCATCAATCGAGGCCAATAATCAGAGCACCTGAAAATGAACAACATTCAAGATTTTACCGACCTAACAGTGCTATCAATTGTCCCGCACAAGAAAAATGCGGTCAAATCAACAACAAGAAGGACAGCACTGCGCGAAGAGATTCAACATTTAAGTCAAATATAATGTTTGAGAGATTACCCGAGGCGAAAACCGCATATATAATTCTGCTTTCCATGTATATGCGTTGCAATTTGATCCTCCCTAGTCAAGCTGCCGTCATGCTCTGATGATGATCAAGGAAGATAGAAACGAGTTAGTGGATGTGACGGACGATGGTCGTGCCATTTTACGTGACCGATTAAATACAGAGGGATAGGTGTTCATATCAAGATTATAAACTTGATTTAAAGAATTCTTATCACCACTCGCACAATCTTTCAACTGCATAGCTTATATACATGTGGCGAAATGTGAAAAAGGTTCTTTTCGGGACTGCGTAGAACTTTTGTAGCCGGCATTACCAGTCAAGTACAATGTATGCGTTGAGAGCCGCATATCTAGTTTAGCTTTCCATGTATATATGCATTGCTGTTTGATCCTTGCTAGTCAGTTTGCCGTCGTACTCTGACGATGATCATGGAAGGTCGAAACGCATCAGTGCGTGCGACTGGCGGTAGTTTTGTTATGTTGTTCGACGACTGGTTAAATACAATGGGATTGGTGTTTACTTCAAGCTCGCAAACTTGATTTAAGCATTTATTAAAGAACTAGTTGAGGAAAAGTGCAAAAAACTGACAACAAAAGAATAATACAAAGTTGTCACCACCACCCGCGCAATCGATTATTGTTTAATTGTATTTCCAATATATGTGTGTGTGGCGAAAGCTGCAAACCGCTCTTGTTCGTGACTGCATAGAAACTGTGAAGCCGACATTTCCAGTCATGTACAATGTATGCGAGACTACTAGAGGTGAGAGCTGTATGTCTAATTTTAATTTCCGTATATAGGCAATGCGGTTTGATCCTTGCTAGTCAGTTAGCCGTTTTTATCTGATGATGACCAAGGAGGTTCTAAACGTGTGACAGGCGGTAGTTTTGCTATGTTGTTCGACGACTGGTTAAATAAGATTGGATTGGTGCATATATTAAGCTCGCAAATTTGATTTATATATTTATTCAAGAACTAGTTGAGAAAAACTGCAAAAGCTGACAACACGGGAGTAATAATTAGTATTGCAATTTATTTCACATTATTTAAAGCAATACAATCTCTTTCTTATTAAAACTAGTCGCACAACAGACACTGTCGTGTATCAACTCGCTTTCGAGTTCATTATTGCCAGATGGAAACAAGTGTTTCGTAATGCGAAAATACTACCTCCTACCTTAGCATTCTTGCCAAAACCATATTTGGCAGAAATCTCGGTTGCTTATCTTTTGTGCATTTATCGTATTAGAAATCGCTTTGCTGCTTCCGTTAAATTTATGCATGTGTACGTACAGCGGAATGAAGTTTTGATTAACTAGAATTTGTTTTTCACATTGAGATACTGCAAATTGCCTATGTCCTAACGTATCTATAATTCTGTTGGTTCAGGTACGTTTTTGAGAAAAACAATTGAACTCGCAATTCCTCAGAAGTGGAGCTTATTGTAACGTATATAGGCACTTTATATAGCAGAGAAAAATGATTTAATGACAGTTAATTAGTTAAACATTCGATGATGGCTATCTGCGCAAGAAGTCAAACAAAACTACCGTCAGATCTACAAACATATACGCTTCAGACTGTCTTTGTTAAAACATGGGCACAACGACAAACTGACCACCGCACTGAATTTATCACGTTTTAAGAAGCGTGCATGCGGCTACCACGTCAATAAATTTGATATGATGATCTGCTTACAGAATACGAAATCCACGATTGCTGAATTGCATAATCTAAATGAATACGGTGTAAGCTGCCAAGCACATGTAATTACGATCAGATTGAAATGTCGCAGATGCATTTGCGGTCGGACAAAATGTATTCAAGTACGTCAAAGATTGGCGCGGCATCGCTGATATTTGCAAAAAGGACATCTTTTTTCCAATGCCGCGTTTTGCGTACGCGGGTTGTAGCTTTGCACCAACAGTTTCACAAAGATCCGATTGATCACAATTTCCATTTCCTTTTTGTCTTCGATCGGGCTGAGTTTGTATTCGTCCCAATGGAAATGCGGTTCTATCACATCTTTGTTTACTGGCGACGTTTCGGTGCCTATTTTCCAGCACCATCCTCAGGCAACTATACACAGCACAATACTCACAATAGCAGATTTAAGCAAATGTGGTAACCTCGTTCCGAAACCGTTCTATTTATATTTTATTTTATTGACTCACCACTGGTTTTAAACATAGAATTTGTCTCAGTAACTAAACTCAATATATGCATATGTCTAGCGCACATGAGAACCCTCACCCAACAACTAAATCTATATATATATATATATATATATATATATATATATATATATATATATATATATATATATACATATTTGCAATTAGCAGACCAATCCTTACCTCAGTATAATTTCAGCTATCTCAAATTCCCGGTATACATAATCTCATCTCGTGTGCAGAATGTTGTAGGGGAGAGAGAAAGTATCGAACATTTTTGTTATAACTGTACTGTTACTATGTCACGGTAATCAAAGTTAAAATTTCAAAACTGATAAAACAAAAAACTTGAATGTCAAATACTGTATTTTATTTTAAGCCGGGAACTCTAATGTATACAATGGCGTATGAGGTATTGCGCACCTAGTAACAAATTAGTTCAAATATGGTGCAGCAAGTTACCTAGATGGAAAGAGAGTGAATGTCAGAGCGACGCTTAGGTCAAAAATAAAGAGAGAAAGGAAGAGAGAGTATGGACAAACTAATGGTTTTCAAAACTAATAGTAAGCACAATGCGAAGTTAAGCAACTCCTAGAAATAATTGCATAAGAATATATGCTCATATGACTAAAATAAATCATTATACCTATATACATATATATGTAAATATAATATCGTAACACCCTTATATATATATATATATATATATATATATATATATATATATATATATATAAATTATTATTTTACTTTATTCTTGACTATTTTCTATTATTATTATTTATTTATTACTTATTCACAACTTATATAAATATATAAAATACATATCAATATATATATATATATATATATATATATATATATATATATATATATATATATATATATATATATATATATATATATACATAATATAACAATATGTGAGTCAAATGTCTTATATATATTATTAATTGTTTTTTTCTTTTCTTTACCTCCTGTAATTATTTATTTATTATTCCAATATTTATACCACCTTAAATATATATATATGTAAATGTTAATATATAAAATGATTAATGTGCGTATATGTACCATATATATATATATATATCACTTATATTTTATTATTATTCATTTATTACGATATTCACACCTTATATAAGTATATAAATACATATAAATATATATATAAAAACCTATATATAAATATAAGCAACAGTGTAAGTCAAATGTTTCTAATCTAATTTCCTAGCTCCTAACCATTGCTAAATCTGTACATTGCATTCTAGAACATTTTTTTCAGAAAGATAAGGATATAAGTTTTCTATAAGCGGGTTTCTTACTTTGGTTCCCACTTAATTCAGGTTCCGCTGCCTCCCGCTTTCTGAATCTAGAAAATGCTTCATTAAATATTGAGCCTAATGATTTTTATACCGACGTTACATTCATTATATCCTTCCCTGATTTTGTTTTAATTGACTCCCTAATTAGTCTAGTTAATCAGTTGCGGTTGCATAAATCCCCTATTCTAAGACTCCTTAATAGCATGGATTTAAGAATGCCCATTTTCAATACATATGGGTGATTTGAGAAGAAATTAAGGAGTCCCGAAGAAAAAAGGAAAAATAATAATTTATTATATATATAGATGCATATATATAGCCTTAGAGATATTGGACTAACACTGTTGCTTATATTTATATATATATATATATATATATATATATGTTTTTTCTACAGATTTATATGTATTTTATATATTTATATAAGGTGTGAATAAATAAATAAATAATTTGATTACATTATCAAATTAACAGGAATAAAAGAAGAAAAATAATAATTTATTATAAATATATATATATATGTATATGTATATATAGCATAAGAAATATTGGACTCCTACTGTTGCTTATATTCATATATATATATACATATGTTTTTTAAACATTATGATATGTACTTTATATATTGATATAAGGCGTGACTAACTTAATAAATAGATAATAATAATAATGAAAATATTCATGGTTAACAGCTACCAATTGTCTTATATATATAAGGGTGTTACGATATTATATATACATATGTTTTTATACATATTTATTTTATATATTTCTATAAGTTGGGAATAAATAAATAAAAAAAATGATTAAATTATCAAATAAACAGCAACAAAAGAGGAAAAATAATAATTTATTAATAAATATGTATCCATAGTAGTTATAGACGATGTATATATATATATATATATATATATAGGATTAGAGATATTGGACTCACACTGTTGCTTATATTTATATATATGTTTTTATACATATTGATATGTATTTTATATATTGATATAAGGTGTGACTAACGTAATAAATAAATAATAATAAAATAAAATATTCACGGTCAACAGCTGCAATTGCTTCATGTGATATATATATACATATATATATATATATATATATATATATATATGTATATATGTGTGTGTGTTACTATATTATATTTACATAAATGTGTATATAGGTATTATGATTTGTTTCAGTCATATGAGCATATTTTCTTATGCAATTACTTCTAGGAGTTGCTTAACTTCGCATTGTGCTTGCTATTAGTTTTGGAAACTATTTGTTTGTCCATACTCTCTCATCCTGTCTCTCTTAATTTTTGACCTAAGCGTCGCTTTGACATTCACTCTCTTTCCATCAAGGTAACTTTCTGCACCATATTTGAACTAATTTGTTTCTAAGTTCGCAATACCTCGTATGCCATTGTATACATTAGAGTTCCCGGCTTATAATAAAATACAGTATTTGACATTCAAGTTTTTCATTAAATCAAGTTTGCGAACTAGAAGTAGACACTAATCCTATTGTATTTAACCAGTTGCCGAAAAACATAACAAAACTACTACAAATTTTAAAAAATGCATAGAAATTGTGCAGCCGACATTTCTAGTCAAGTTTAATGTATGCGGGACTACTAGAGGTGAGAGCTGCATATCTAAATTTGATTTCCATATAAATTCAATTCGGTTTGATCCTCGATAGTCAGTTTGCCGTCGTACTCTGATGATGATCATGGAAGGTCGAAACGCGTCAGTGCGTTGCAGCTGGCGGTAGATTTGTTATGTTGTTCGTAGACTGGTTAAATACAATGAGGTTGGTGTTTTATTTCAAGCTCGCAAACTTGATTTAAAGCATTGTTACCACCACCCGCGCAATCAATTATTGTTTAATTGTTTTGTCTATATATGTATATGTGGCGAAAGCTGCAAAATAGTTAATGTTCGTGACTGCATAGAAATTGTGCAGCCGACATTTCCAGTCAAGTTCAATGTTTGCAAGACTGCTAGAGGTGAGAGCCGCATATCTAAATTTGATTTCCATATATATTCAATGCGGTTTGATCCTCGATAGTCAGTTTGCCGTCGTACTCTGATGATGATCATGGAAGGTCGAAACGCGTCAGCGCGTTGCAGCTGGCGGTAGTTTTGTTATGTTGTTCGACGACTGGTTAAATACAATGGGATTGGTGTTTACTTCAAGCTCGCAAACTTCATTTAAAGAATTGTTACTACCACCTGCGCAATCAATTATTGTTTAAATTGTATTGTCTTTATATGTATATGTGGCGAAAGCTGCAAACAGTTAATGTTCGTGACTGCATAGAAATTGTGCAGCCGACATTTCAAGTCAAGTTCAATGTATGCAAGACTGCTAGAGGTGAGAGCCGCATATCTAAATTTAATTTCCATATATATTAAATGCGGTTTGATCCTCGATAGTCAGTTTGCCGTCGTACTCTGATGATGATCATGGAAGGTCGAAACGCGTCAGTGCGTTGCGGCTGGCGGTAGTTTTGTTATGTTGTTGGAAGACTGGTTAAATACAATGGGTTTGGTGTTTACTTCAAGCTCGCAAACTTGATTTAAAGCATTGTTACCACCACCCGCGCAATCAATTATTGTTAAATTGTGTTGTCTATATATGTATATGTGGCGAAAGGTGCAAACAGTTAATGGTCGTGACTGCATAGAAATTGTGCAGCCAACATTTCCAGTCAAGTTCAATGTTTGCAAGACTGCTAGAGGTGAGAGCCGCATATCTAAATTTGATTTCCATATATATTCAATGCGGTTTGATCCTCGATAGACAGTTTGACGTCGTACTCTGAATATGATCATGAAAGGTCGAAACGCGTCAGCGCGTTGCAGCTGGCGGTAGTTTTGTTATGTTGTTCGTAGGCTAATTAAATTCAATGGGGATGGTGTTTATTTCAAGCTCGTAAACTTGATTTAAAGCATTGTTACCACCACCCGCGCAATCAATTATTGTTAAATTGTATTGTCTATATATGTTCATGTGGTGAAAGCTGCAAACAGTTAATGTTCGTGACTGCATAGAAATTGTGCAGCCGACATTTCCAGTCAAGTTCAATGTATGCAAGACTGCTAGAGGTGAGAGCCGCATGTCTAAATTTAATTTCCATATATATTCAATGCGGTTTGATCCTCGATAGTCAGTTTGCCGTCGTACTCTTATGATGATCATGGAAGGTCGAAACGCGTCAGTGTGTTGCAGCTAGCGGTAGTTTTGTTATGTTGTTCGTAGGCTGGTTAAATACAATGTGGTTGGTGCTTATTTCAAGCTCGCAAACTTGATTTAAAGCATTGTCACCACCACCCGCGCAATCAATTATTGTTAAATTGTGTTGTCTATATATGTATATGTGGCGAAAGGTGCAAACGGTTAATATTTCGTGACTGCATAGAAATTATTACGGCAGCATTTCCAGTCAAGTTCAATGTACAGACTGCTTTAGATGTGAGAGACGCATATCTAAATTTGATTTCCATATATATATATATATATATATATATATATATATATATATATACTATATATATATATATATATATATATATATATATTAAATGCGGTTTGATCCTCAATAATCAGTTTGCCGTCGTACTCTGATGATTATCTTGGAAGGTCGAAACGCGTCAGTGCGTTGCAGCTGGCGATAGTTTTGTTATGTTGTTCGTAGACTGGTTAAATACAAAGGGGGGTTGGTGTTTATTTCAAGCTTGCAAACTTGATTTATGCATTGTTACCACCACACGCGCAATCAATTATTGTTAAATTGTATTGACTTTATATGTATATGTGGCGAAAGCTGCAAACAGTTAATGTTCGTGACTGCATAGAAATTGTGCAGCCGACATTTCCAGTCAAGTTCAATGTATGCAAGACTGCTAGATGTGAGATCCGCATATCTAAATTTGATTTCCATATATATATATTAAATGCGGTTTGATCCTCAATAATCAGTTTGCCGTCGTACTCTGATGATTATCTTGGAAGGTCGAAACGCGTCAGTCCGTTGCAGTTGGCGACAGTTTTGTTATGTTGTTCGTAGACTGGTTAAATAAAAAGGGGGGTTGGTGTTTATTTCAAGCTTGCAAACTTGATTTAAATCATTGTTACCACCACACGCGCAATCAATTATTGTTACATTGTATTGTCTATATATGTATATATGGTGAAAGCTGCAAACAGTTAATATTCGTGACTGCATAGAAATTGCGCAGCCGACATTTCCAGTCAAGTTCAATGTATGCAAGATTGCTAGAGCTGAGAGCCGCATATCTAAATTTAATTTCCATATATATTCAATGCGGTTTGATCCTCGATAGTCAGTTTGCCGTCGTACTCTTATGATGATCATGGAAGGTCGAAACGCGTCAGTGTGTTGCAGCTAGCGGTAGTTTTGTTATGTTGTTCATAGGCTGGTGAAATACAATATGGTTGGTGCTTATTTCAAGCTCGCAAACTTGATTTAAAGCATTGTTACCACCACCCGCGCAATCAATTATTGTTTAATTGTATGGTCTTTCTTAATGTTTTGCGATCTGTTCTGGCTTTCGACAAGAACATGTTATTGTTTCGTGTTGAGGTTTTTCGTCGATGCAGTATTCGCAAGGCCTCTGCTACGCTAACAAGATTTGAGGTCGGTGGTGGAGCCGGTTTGATGACCTATAATAATAATCATTATTAGTGTCCATTTCTTGTGGTCAAAATCGAAAACTGTCACTTTAGTCAATTTTGATAATGTGCCTAAGATTGTGCTGATATATGTTGTCATCAAATTTGTCTGCCTGAATTCCACGGTCATATATGATGGATCGAAATCTGCTGAAATGTCTTGTTGCAGCTGCCTTGACCAATTATAAAAATCGAATGTATCACGTTTAACTGTAGATATGCAATTTGCATAAAATCTGGTTAAGAATCGCCGCTTGCAATAATTAGGTCATTGTCAGTAATTGCCACTTACGCATTCTGCTTATCAAGCTAGCAAGACCGCTTCGGTGTATGGCGGAATTCGTAGTGGAGTTAAGTTACTTCGACATACCGTATCGTGTTCTCAGTAGCCAATGAACACTTGAATAAGCGAAAATTTCCGCGAATCTGTTGTTAGATATTCGTTTTTGAAGGGACTTGTCTGTATCTGCCTTGTCGAAATAAGCTCTTCTGAAACTCGCTGTGCTGAATACCGAGTTTTCATTATGTATTTGTGTAATTTATTAACCATGGCTGCGTCCAAAAAATTATAAATTTTCAATTGAAACACTAGAAAATATGCTGAGGTAGCAGAGCCTATGCGTTTGATGGCAAGAATTATATTCCGATGATAAGGAGATAGTGACACCAGCTAACTTTATTCTACTTTCCTAATTTTCATGCTAGCATACTACCTCGGCCTTTGGCAGATTCAATCAGTGTATTATAATTTGTTTTCATGAGTCAAAAAGATTTATGGAAACGTTGTCATTGAGACTGGCCGGAGCCCGCTGATTTCTAGGCCGGAAATTTCTGGTTACAAACAGAATAGTTTTATTTGAAGATTAGACTTACTTTCATATATATTAAAATTGTTAATGATTTTTTCACATTCGCAGTGTTTAATGGGTCTGGCAATCGAGAAAATAATAATTTGTCGTCAGCGCCGATAACACCAAGCAGTTTGGAATATAGTCAACACCCTTTGAATCCTATATTGGTTGAGCCGTCCAAACAGCTTAATAAATCTGATGATGACCCTATAGAGGATATGTCTAATACTGTCTCAGTTCCACCAGAATTGACTGGGACAATGCAAGTCACATTGGCGCCCTGTGTTGACAACCCAAAAACCCAGGTATTATTTAATAATTTTGGTCTTTACTAAGTTAAGCGATTTTATTGATTGATTTTATGTATCTATGTTTAAAAAAATGTATAAATCTGACGTTTTATAAATTGATAGTATAATTACTGATTTTTATTGATCTCTGGCTAAGAGGCTTTAATTGAAGTAATGGAACTCATTGGTTTACTTTTGGATTAATCTGTGATATTTCCCGAATTATTATGGTGAATGGCTCCTGTCTAATTTTGTCAATACTGAATTGTCTTAGATATTCTGCTAAAGTTAGTACTTCTGGGAGCTTTCATCATCCTTTGTTTCTTCTGCGCTCAATCAACCATAAGTTTTGGTAGGTGTGCTCTTTGGGGTCTACCGATAAGTACAGGCTTCAAAAACATTAATTAACAGGTGTTCAAATATAGCTGTAATTCTAAATTTTGTTGAAATTTAGCCATAGATAGCCATTTTGTTGGTATATGGTTCAAGCCCGGTATTTCAAAAACTGTTCTGTTGGTACCAGAAACATTCTCAATATCTCTAAAACCAGTTTGTTAATACCCCTTATAGGCTCGGTTTATGTATTACATATGGTGAGTTTGCTTTTAAGTCGCATTGCCTAAGACATGAAATTAATTACGTAAATGCTTTAATACATATTCGTCAAGGTTATTTTACCGTTCATTTGTCCAATTGTAACTAAATATGTAGTTAGTATAGGGCGATGTATCGACTCCTTATGATGAATCGCCAGTGAGCACGAAACGTCTGTGTACAGGAGATTAATATTTTGTTCATGCTGACTTTAGTATATACTGCTGGTCCTATTTGGTCTAAATTGTTATATTACACAATTGCATATATATTTGTTCTCTGCAACAACTAATATGCTCTGGTATTTTTATTTGGTATGAAGCGCCAAATTATGTTTCAGAATGAACTAACCAAGTTAAAATTCAATAATTCAGTTATGAAATATCCGTTTTGTCCTAATTGTATAGGAAATAAAAACATCGGGGTACACATCAGGAAATGCATTTATATTTGCTCAAAGCCAGTTTTGATTATTCCAGCTTTTTCACGTCGCCAGAATTGGAATAATCTGATTCTGTGAAAAGTATCAACGTTTTTTCATCCAGTCTATAGAATCCAGAGTTGTACTTTGATAAATTTAGAGTTAAGTATTCATGTATGATTACTACGTTTTACTTGAGGAAGTCTAGGCATTCTACATGAAAGAATATCAGATTGAAATGATGTATCAATTTTTATGTATCTTTTAAATAATAACCGCTTATTGTCAGATCCAAAATTAAATCTACGGCCTTCATTGGTGTTTATTCGTAGTGGCTCATATTCATAAGCTTTGTGTTCTACACCACAATGACGAAATTTCTCTGAGTTTCTATGACGTTTTACTTGGAAGGACCAAATCTCTATCGCATGAAATTTCTACGCGCACAGATACAGTATTCAAATGAGACTCGTGTTTTACCATTAGTGGCTGCTTTAGCTCGCTCGAGTCATATACTGCGTACAACATTGATATAACTGATAAGATAGGAATACTTGCCAAATCCTCCATACGTGCGTTAATGAATTAAGATTTGTCTTCTGCACAGCGTGTTCCAGAAGATGTTATGCCAATAAGGCAGAATAACAAGGCATTTCGGCTGTACTCCACCGATTTTCACTCATCAACGTGTCAAATTCTTCAGAATCCAAATCTTAATGACGCAGAATTTAAATGAGCAATGGGAGATCCTGTAGCAATTTAGCACATATTTATAATGATAATTTAAAACCGAAAGTGGGAATGATGGATGGTAATCTATGCCAAGCAGCCATACATGATATCGATTGTCGTAAAGTAGAACAATATCGCCTTGCTTAGTTAAAGTTGACTAATCTACCGACTAGAAGATATTCTACGCTGGAATATTTGAACTTTAATTTTATTCTAGCTCATTGGATGACCGAGTTGGCTGAATAAATACGACTTTATTTAAATCATTTAAAAATTTGACTAAACATATTTTATCACGAACCGCGCCTTCTATGTTAGCTAAATGCTTTCTTTCTTTGCAGAGCATGCATAAACGTAGCTTAGCGATGCATGTATTGACCGTTTTTCGAATTATAATTTTTTTTTTATTTAATGTAATGCGTACCTAATTCATGTGTTTCCTTTAATTGTAATGACAGTTGCATTTGGATTCTAGCCCATTGCTACAGCATATTTTATTTCTTTTTGCATATTTTTTCTTTGTGTTCGACACTAACTTTTCATCTCAGATGTACATATCTGTTGACGACATGCAGTCTAAAGCTAGTTTCTTGCCAGGACACTATTTTGAACGATCTATTCCACCGGAGAACACAAGTGACGGGACTATCAGCAGCAGTCCAAAACACACACTGACTACGGGAGAAAATTCTTTATCTCAGCTAGGCCAGCTGTCTGAGATGTCTGTTGGACCGTATAACTCGATAACTGCTGAGAGACCTGAAAATATGAAGACTGGATGTGATAATGAGCCAGACAGTATTAATGGTGAGGTTTTTAACGATGATCTACGTTTACTTGTTCAGGTTACTCTGTAAACTGCCCACATTTTTTAACTGTGTATTTCTGTACTCATTTCCGAATGCTTTTCTCAGTAGTGTGCCAAAAAATCAAACTCGGACAAACATATTTTAAATGGCTAAATTTACCCTAAGCTATGTTAATTGTAATTTGGATTAGCTGATCACTCGTATACTGTTATAGACTTTGACTTTCGCTACACATTTTGTTGTTTTCATTCCAGTCATATCGGAATTTGGAATATTCCTATCCAGTACTATTGGCAATATCGTTAAATTTTCATATATGATTAAACATCTGTAATTATGTAATATGGTTTAGCAGAACTGTTGAAGCACAATCATATGAAACATCTATATAAGCTTTCTGAAATTTAAACCTTATAATTTTACCTATAAGTATGCTGGATTTTTTAATTACGCCGATTTTTTGCTTAAACAGGGTCTTTTGGAACATCAGGCGTTGCTCCTGTTAACCGAAAAGTTCCTAGCAACGAAACGAACCAATTGAATCAATCTGAACAAAAAGGGTTGGATAACAATATCTGTGCCATTAATAAAGACACTGGTAATAAAGAAACGCTTTATCGTATTTCAAAATATGAACACGAAGAAGCTGAAGTGACAACGCCATCTTTTGTGCACTATGATAATAGCAGTTTTGCTAACAGCTCATCTCATGATACGGCAAATAGGTCAAAGCAGCTTACATTAGCTAATGGTACCGCTCTTAAGGCTAATGTTGATAGTGTTCACCGACAGTCAAAAATGCTGGCTCCTCAGCCATCCGAACAGCAAGGGAGACTGAAACACCTTCCTTATATTGAGCGAGACAAACCAAGTACACAATCTCTTGCTACAGTATCTTCTCCTAGCACGATGAAGCTTCACTTAGATGAGATTTTCCAGAATAGTGTGAATGCTAAAACTAGCGCAGATTTTGTGGAAGATAGTTTTAATTCATGTCTGAATCGATCTAACATGACCTGTTCTAAACACGAGGACTTCAACCAACAAAACCTTCGAAATGATGTGAATGATGGAGGATGTTCAGAAGAGTCGCTGAGTGAGTTCGAGGGTGTGTCTAACGACGGAGTGAAAGCTGAGCGTCGAAGACGCGCAAAGAGGTATGACAATAGTCGAAATCCTAAAATAATAGCATCTAAACATACTGGTCCATTGACTGGCGCAAGAATGGCTGGTGTTCAGGTCTCGCTAAAATTGCACAACGCTGTTGATACTAATCTTCACCCAGAAAATGACAATGATAACACTGTCGATAGTGATCTATTCGTTGAAGAGCGGCAACGGGCTCGTGTTAACATAATTATAAATTCTGGCGACGATCGGAGTGAGTATGATATGCCACAGGATTATGAAGATAACAATGGTAATAAGAGCGTTTCTTTTACCAGCCAGGCTATACCCGACAAGATTTTGTCGCCTAATGACAGCGATTCTATAGTGCTGCAGCGTCATTCATCTACATTGTCATCAAGTTCTGTATTGTTGCCATTGGAAAATCCAGTGTTATCAGTGGGATATAGTACTCATTCTAATAAGCCTGGGCTTGCTCGTGATGCCAATTTGGCTAGTCGTTATTATCCTGCTCACGGTGATATGCAGCATATGTACCCATCTCAGCATCAAACACAATTATGGAAGCAAAATCATAACCTTTCGGCCATTTCTCCAAGTTCAACTCGACGAACTTCCAGTTTCAATTTGCAAAAGCCGCAATTTGATGCTAACAATCCACAAGCATATCACAAGGTGTCCAATGGTGGAGTTATTCAATGTGGTGCAAGTGCAACTGTAAATGGGCGTGAACCTTGTCTTGAACAAGATCAGCATAGGACTATGTGTTTTGCTGGCTCAACGGATAGTAAACCGATGGTGGATGAACCAAGTTCATCGTATCCACAGAATCTTCTGAACAATTATTTCACGGGAGAGAGCCTTGTCAACCCTGTTGGACTGGTAGTTAACAAAAAGCCTGCATTGCATCAAGTTAGTATTACTTTATTTTGTCTTTATTCTTCAACTGTGTATCAAAAAATTGATTTCTATTGAAAATAGCTATAATTCAAGTCTTTTTTAAATTTTGTCGGAGTGCTAGCTTCATATATTCCAATGTGATAAGATGTGATAAAACCGCATTTCCATTGAAACGAACAAGAACTCAACCCGATCAAAGACAAAACAAAATTGGAAATTGTGATCAATCGGATCTTGTGAAACTGCCCGTGCAAAGCAACTACCCGCGAACGCAAAACGCGGCATTGAAATAATAGCTATAATTGTCATTGTTTAATAGCATACTTTACTTGGTTTCCTCTAAATAGAGTGAAGTTTGTTTACCACGCGTTGGGCCATTCCAAAATGTTTGTTCAATTAGTCAATAACTTCTATTTCTATTCAGCTATGTTTCATTTGACCTCGTATTAACATTATGTGGTCCTCTTTTTAAAAATCAAAATATATTCGTGTGTTGTGATATGCTTTTGCAACCGCTTTGAAACGTCGACACCTGTCTCTATTCTGTGGTGTCATGCATATTTGTTAAAGCTTATTCTTAGTTTTGCCATTTCCTTTCGTATTAACATGCATAGAATGATAAATGAATATATAATTTTCCCCTTATACTTCAAAATATTATTTATATTAAAAGACTTGCCAATATTAATCATCCAATGTATATAATAATCCTTATATTAAATATATCATTTAAGGGAGCGCTGTTTCTCGCACAGCGCAGAAATAATTTAAAGCAGCATTAACGCGAACGTTTAATGCATAAATAAGATAATGCATAAAAGAAACATGTTGCGCGACAGGAAATAAACAACAATCGAAATTAAGAAGGATACCTGAGTAAGTATCCTTCCTATAAACATCCCGTTCTAGTTTTTTACCATTTCTAATTAACTTGACATCCAGAAATGGTAATTCGCCACATGATTCATTTTCAATTGTAAATTTAAGCTCGCTCACCTGATTTGCTATGTTCAAATCATCCATATAGAATGAAAATCGGTATCTTAAAATCGATGATAATAAGAAGCTTAAGATTAACAAATAAAAAACATAGAGAGATTGAATTAGGGAGACTGTGAGAAATATTCAGTGCTAATGGGTATCCTCTAAAGTTAATTGAAGCAACTATAATGAGCGTTATAAGTAAATTTAATCATGACTGGAAGTACGTGAAGTCAAATAAATTAAAAGATTAAACGAACATTGGTTGCGCG